>JAHWFP010048191.1:0-19390 GCA_023313725.1 Lithobius niger | reverse complement strand
CTTGTAAAGCAGCGTAGTTTAACCAGCAAACAACGCTGAAACGGGAAAAGAATAATTGGGCAGTCTCGAGCAGAGCGGAAGCAATTGTGCATATTTTTTCTGGGTTTAGAAGTCCGCGGGCGGATTAGCATAGATTTGCATGCGTAAACTCGAGAATGAGTGTTGCACAGAACGGCGAAACGTGTCCTTTAAAAATCGTTTAAAACACGGGAAAGCCGTAATGCACATCACTTCATCAAAGCCCTGCATCATGAAGCTATGCAACGAAAAAAAAAAGGAAGGTCATTTTCGCAAGGTGGGCAGCATGAAACTTGGTCGTGAGGAAGATAGCTACAGGAGGTGATGAAGACGAGAGGCGAAGGAAGATGTGGGAGGAACCAGGGTATGGAAAGAAGAAACTGCAGGCTACAGCACGTAAGGCGGAAAAGGCAAGACAGAAGAGGCAAGCAAAGATGGGAAGCCACCAACGACTGGGGAGGAAAACCAAACTACAAAAGCTCCGGTTGAACCCCCCCCCCATCCCTCAAGGAAGTCGTCTCAAGGATGCTAGGTCTAGCAGCAGCCAGAGGAAGAAGCCATGGCACTCAAAGGACAGGAAGAAGGGACCTCCTCCACAAAAACCGGCACCAATGCCAGTAGTAGTAAAGAAGATGGCGGACAAATCAACTCAAACTGCTTCCCCCAGCCAACAACACGTGTCTTGTCAGGTGTAGATCGGGCAGCATGGAAGGAAGTGTTTTTGGTCGAAACATGGCAGTTGGCCCAATGCCAGCATCCGGATAGCGAGCCGTGTTCTATTGTTAAACCAGCCAGGACCAGATCGCACCTGTTCGCCCGTCACGTGACGTAATGCCTCAGGGGATTTCTATTGTTCTCGGCCCCTTTAAAAGAAGAGCTGAGACGACGAATCCTCACTTGACGTTGGGTGGTCAAACTGAAAGATTGGACCATTGAGCTGAGACGAGGGTTAGAATAAGCTGCCAAACTTAGTCTAATGCCTAATATGTGTATGGTCCCCTAGCCATGCCATACAGTGAGGAGTGAATTAGGAATGAGCCTTGCTTTGAACTAATCGTCTGCTTCCGTAGCAAGTACTTACAATGATATAATGGTAAATTGCGTTCGCACCAGTGGCCATCTTGTTCCGGCTCCATAAAAGTTTTGTGTGTGTAGAAAAAAGTTGTTGTGTATCCCATTAAGCCTCCATACGTTGCGATCACGCAGCCTAAAAATGGCCACCAAACAACACTGAGGAGAGCAAGGGAGAGCGATTTTCGTGAAGGTAAATTGTGTTAGCTAACATTTGCCATATAAATATACGGTTTGTAAAACTACTACGAATTGTTTTGTTAGTTTGGTTTACAACAGAGGAATGTTCATTTGCCGGTATCTATGAACTCCACTATGGGCCGGCTTAAGCCACATGGTCAAGTGGTGAGCGCTATTTGTACTAGTAACCCTTCTGTGACGTTACGTGAGACTGTAAGAGTCACTACACCATGGTTGAAGCAAACACTTGGCAGATTTAGCCAATTGTTTTCCCTTTGATTGCCAACTGCCACTGCAACGCCAGGTGCTAGGACTTGTTAACTTTATACACTGAAATGTTTAAAAGACGCAATGAAAGATAAACCTGCTTCTCAAACTTCGCATAACGGTGGCCATGATCATTACTTTCAGCGAGAGTAGTCAAAGTTTCAGAGATCGAGTAATGTAAGTACGTGCTGCAGCGATTGCGACGTCTGTCATTTAACTGAACTCGCAGCAGACGCAGAGATAGCGTTACGTCTTCTTTTATGGTAATGTCCTATAAAACTATCGGTTCCTTCCTAAACTACCAACCTGTATATGAACTACACACACGTTTCTGAAGACAGTATGGTACCTTCAATGGACAGAAATCGTCAGCAAACTCCAACAGAGATTTCCAAAAGGCTCTGATGAAGAGAAACTGAAGTCAATTTTGACGCGACCGATGGCTCCACCCAGAGTTAGTCTATAAACACTGTGCCTCGCTCAAAATTCCACAACTATTATCAACCTCCTTTGTGTACTGTTGTGATTGGTTAGCTCTCACAATCCCTTAGTCACGTTCAAGATGATGTCACTTCCGTTGCACAGACATGTTTTGAACGAAAGAAGAAAAACTAAGTTGGACTAATAGGAACGTCTGTTACGTAATAAATGTGTACAAGCTAGGATTGAAGCAATTCGTTAGACTCTTAACTCTCGTTTTACCTTTGGAATACTCTATTATAGCTCTGTCATGTGTTTTCTGTTTTGGCAGTACCAAACTGTCTGCTGTAGAGGCAATTTTCTTTGCAAATGTGTAGTAGTACTGGAAGGACGTGAGTGTTTTAAATTCCTTTAATTTTCCCACTTAAAACTATACAAATACTTACATTAGAATTCCACTCAGCCATAGACTGCCACATCGCCATAGAATCCAGCATCGGACAATTCAACTGGGATTGCCTCCGACTGGACGGAACTGGCAGCCAACAAAACGATAGCAACAATAACTGTTAAAACGTACAGAACCTTCATTGTCTTAGTGAAGTGGCTTGCGGAATGCACGAAAAAAAAAACAAAAAAAAAAAATATATATATATATATATATGTAAATATATGTATATAACTCAAAATCTCAAAACAACTAATTTATGTTGTCGATAATGTTGTATGGTTTTAAAACTTAGTGAATTAGAAAACAAAAGCGAACTCGTTTGATGCTTAAGGTAAGGTTCAAATGATCCTAAGTCATATGCAAAGGAACACAAAAAACTTTCCTGCAGTGCTGATGTATTGTTTAGTCCACATTACACCACAAGATAATGCCTTATGGAAAGGGAACATCTACGTAGCAATACCTATTAAATGAGCTAAGAACCAGCTTTATAGGTTGAGGTGTAGAGAGTGTAGTAGAAACGTGTCGTGCCAACAAGAATAACAATGGCTTGACCGTTTTCTTGGTTAGGCTCTTCCTGGCTGTTGGCTCTTGGTTTGGTTGTGTGTGCGCGGAGGGGGGGGGGGGGGGAAGGTGCTTTTTGGCTTTTGCTTGTACCGTCGGGTTTTCTATTCTATTCTATTCTAACAAGCCAAAAACTAATTTCATGGTATCAGCTCTGGTTCAGACTCCGATTTACTTCGGCGGATTTTAATGAATTTTGGTATGCTTGTTGGCCAAGTCCAACATAGCTTAAATAGCTAATTTAATCGAAATATATTCACAGACAGCAGATATATTAAGCGTAAAAATGTCGGCTGTAGAATGGGAGGTTGAGGTCAAATCTTACAGTAAAGGCTACCCTTTTACTAATACCCGCTTTCCGAGCTATAATTGGCCAGGAAGAAACAATAGTCTACCAATGCTTTTGCGTTGTTGCCGCAAGGTGTGGGCCATTCGCAGTAGAATGGCCCGCACTTTTCAAATTGTTGAAATATTAACGAACTATTGATAAATACCGTTGAGCTGCAATGCTACTGTTCTATTTGACAGTAATAACACGTACTTGTGAATAATACTACGACTAACCTGCTCCAGATGTTAGCTATTAATTTTACTCGTGCAACACGTTCTAGCTTGATTCGAGCTTGATTCCGAAGTGCCCCAACACCGTTTAAGTAGCAGAAACGCAACGACGGACAATTTCTATTAAAAGATTTCTTGTTCAGAGCATTGTTGCGTGCGCATCTCTATAGGCTTGAGTGGTGTAGCTCTCCGGCTTGTGTTTGTGGTTCGGTTGATAAGACTGTCCCCCACTTTCCGTTTTTGTGCCCCCTCTGGGCAGTGCATCGTTGTTGGCTACTGAGTGGCGGGGGAGTGTCACTACGTGATGACCAGGGGGGTGCCAGCACATTTGGGGTCAACGGGGCACTCACTTAGGGTGGTTCTGTTTCCTGTGGTTGCTATGAGGATTTGTTATGGTGGTTCTTATGCTGTGTTATTTTTTAGGGTAGGTTAAGTAGTTAAGTAGTTTAGTTTGAGCATATAATTGTTTGGTATCCTGCAGCTCAATAAAATCATGGTCAAGTCAATTGCTCCATCAAAGCATTGGAACAGTCAAACGTATTGGTACTTCATGCAAGCAGACATTCTTTATGCATTGTTGCTCGATTCCGAAAGCCCTATCACTGTTCATGCAACGAAAACCTAACGACGAATAATTCCTTCAAACAACTTCTCTTTCTTTTTCTTTTCTTTATTACTCGATTTTTGCCTCTCTGTCCTCTTTTAACAATGTAACCATGCAGGAGCGAAACAATGTAACAACAACGCACAGTGCAAGAGCCGATCTCTTGCATCAAAGTGGCGGTTGGCTCTGGCATGAAAATGGCGGATACATTCATGATTATTATAGACCGGCAATACTTAAATTTCAAAAAAACGTTAAGAAAGAATATTTTTTTATGTAAGTGTCAGCAGCCACAGCATTCGTGAATTATAAACTGGCAATTGGAATGGTAATAATTGCACAAACCAAAATAATAAAAAAATATTAAGCAAGTATTTTTTATTTAAATGTCATGAACCACAGTAAATTAACGACTGCATTATGCGTTTTGAGACTTTAAATACGCTAGTTTGCTACTTAAATCATTTCATAGGCTACTTAAAATTGAAAATTACGTTGCAACCTTCATTAAAATATTGTTCCACCAAAAAACATGTCTCTTAACTGTTCTTCATTACTACCATCATCTTTGTTAGTAGCATCTTCTGCTGCTTCACCTGATAAGCCAATATAGTCCATACTGTCTTCATCATGGCTACTCGATAAGCCAAATAGATCCTAAAACTCCATAACTTGATTTGCCATAACAAAAAATGGAACAAGAAATATGGCTCCGCCTGCAATAATCACCGAGCGCGAGCACACACATTCACCGAGCACGACTAAACGCAGCCAACAATCGTCGGCCTGAGAGGCAAAAAACGGGTAATAAATAGGATATCACCCGCTTTCCTCGTGCTGAGATCCAAACAATGTCTCGACGCTGCACGTCTCGACATTGTTAGCTCTCACACTGGAAAACGGATAATATCCTATACTTCATGAGCCTAAACGGTCATATACCCCAAGCGCTCACTCTTATACTACTTAACCTAACTTACAACTAACACAAGCATGGGCCCCGACGTGGTAGCCAAACCAACCATTGTCCTGAAACCAACGAATACACCAGAGCACCGCCAAAAAAAAAAAAAAAAACCCAACAAATGTCAGCACCTACAATTCCAGAGATGTTTTACAATAGCCCTCTTGGAAGGGCGTGATAAACATTGTTGCACGGGCAACTTACATTGTCAAAGAATTGTACAGGATATTGGCCGCTTTCCGAGTGCTAGGAACAATGTCGAGGGCGCGCAGCACCCGAGCCATTGTTGGATTCCACAATGAGGAAACGCGCCCTCGACATTGTTAGATCCCAGCACTCGGAAAGTGGGCGATATCCTTCTTCTCACCCGTTTTAAAGCTATCAGTCCGACGTGCATTGTTGAGCGCAAGTGAGCGCGAGTGGAATACATTGTTGCGTTCAGCCAGAAGAAAGTTTGTGTAGAATATTCGTTAAGACGCAATGCTACACGCAACGAAAAGAGCAACGTTTAATTTTGAAAGCAGTTGCAATGTTGTTATTAACATGAATGCTTGAACGATTTTTTTGACATTTGAGGTGGTGTTATTTTCAAAAATTATTCCATTTAATTGATTATATTTGGTTGTTTTATCCCTTTTTGCCATTCAATGGAAACCAACGTTTGCAAAGCAGCATGCAATGTCGTGAGTAGCGTGAATTGTTGACTGTTATTTTTTTTATCTGTAATGTTTTTTTATTTGTTTCAGTAAGTTTATTACATTTGTTGGTTTTCTTCCACTTTTCATTTAACACGAACGGGGGCTGGGATCCACGTGGAGTGCTGGGATCCAGGATTCCAGCCCTCCACCGTGGATCCCAGTACTCCTCGTCCTCTTTCATTTAATCTAGTTGTGATACATTTTTCACTCTGTAGACTGTGCAACAAAATTTTGAAAATCGATTCATTGGTTCTATTTCTAGGTGGGGCAAAATTTCTCCAACAAAATAGCAACAACAACAACAAGAATACTGTAGTCACATTCAAATAGCGTTCAAAAGGCACTGGGCCTTGTTCATACCTACCTTTTTAGCTATAAAACTTTAAAATCGGTTCATTGGTTTGCTATCTAGGTGAAAGCAAAACTTCCCCAACAAGAATAACATCAACAGTACTGTAGTCACATTAAAAAGTGTGTCCTAAATTAATATCTACATTTTAAGTTATAAATATTGGAAATTAGTTTGCTGGTTCGATCTCTAGTTAAGAGAAGAAGAACATCAACAAGAACATTGTTACATCAAAATAGTCTTTAAAAGGCTCTAGGGCTTGTTCATTGCTTAAGCTATAGAACTTGAAAATCGATCCAGGTTCGATCTCCAGGTAAGGGCAAAGAGCCCCAACGACAAGAAAAACTACAAAAACAACAATAAGAAATTGTCTTTATGTGGAGGCTAAACGGTTCTATTGTTGTCACTAAAACTTGTAAAGTTGCCATCTCTTGCTTGCTGACTTGACCGTAATTACCTAATGACTATAATTAGGGCTAATTACGTCGTTCTATTCGAACGCTTCAAGATACATTTGCCAAGTGTGGTATGCGGGCCTTTATCTACAATTTCCACGTGCGAGACACGTGCGTTCCTTTTACCGAAAGTGTTTCCATATTTTGTAGCGAGAACTAGCCCTTATATTGAAGATGGTTTGGCGGGAAGAGAGGTCTTTCCCAACAAGAACGCAACAAGGACAGAACTCTATGCACGAACTGTCTTGTTGGACAATTTCTCGATTCATGTGCGGATTGTTAAATGTTTATTTTTTGTAAATTGCGTTATGTCTAAGGAGGAAGTAAAGAAGTTTGATGCAGTGAACCCTTGAAATTACAAACTTTTAATGTCGTGAAAAAGTTACGATGCCACTCCAACTACCGAATTTCGTTGGTGTATGTCAATTCCGGAGGCAACTATAGGGATTCAAAGTTTGACTTTTATAATGGTAGTTCATACTGAGTCTTACACAAGAACCGATGTTGCAGCCCTTTTGACCAATGACGCTGCAGTAACGAAACAAATAAACAAAATACAGTTTTAATATTTTTTGTGTTTGTATGTGTAATTGCGTGTTAACTTTTATTTCTCTTTATCACACCAGATTAAGCAAAAGGTGAATTTTTATCCATTTTATTTGATGGTGATGCAAGGACATTGAAGAATTTTTGAATTCCAACCTTGGTCTAGAATTTAGATGTTGTTACTATTAGTTAGACATGAGTCTGTAGACGAGAGGAAGGTAGGCTAAAATAGGCTAAATTAAACGAATTCCAAATTCCGGGATTTAGGTAGCCAAAATCCCGGATTATTCGTGACTAAAAAATGACCGGAATCCCGGGATTCGAGATCCAGGGATTGGATGCCCTACTTTTGACGCGCACCCAGCTATAGCTATGGCGCCAGCAGGAGAGGGGGACAATATTGCCAGTTAAATCCCATCGAAAATTCTCGGTTCTTTTGCATGCTACAATCGACACGAGCACGAGTCATCACTGATCCCTTCTCTCCCCGAAAATGCCTTCGATTCTGCCACCAGTCACGTTCCAAGCACACAGTAAAAAGTACTGCTCCAGCGACTGGGGCAAGGTGGCCTGATGGTTGGCATAAAAGTCTTACATGAAAGAGGTCGCGGATACCTACCTCAGCCAACCTTGAAATTCAAAACCAAAGAAAATAGGCACATCCACAACTGGGTGTATTGTTCGTAACTACACGTGGAAAAAAAAAAACATGTAATGTTTTGTTTATCCCACAAACTAACCTTAATCCGGGCATACCACTACCTACCGATGGCCAACCAACCCTTTTTACCGACGATACGTTGCCTAGGCTACGACATTTCAAAATACGTCGATAAATAAGACCAGGTCTTATAGTGCATTTTACACCCCTAACCTTAATACATTTAAATATGTAAAATAAGAGAAACATGGCGTTACCGAAACATGAACTTTGACCCAACGAGGCCAGATAAAAAAAAAGTCTTTCCGGAGCAATACCAATCGTTTCCAGAAGTTTCCAGTTCTGGTAGATCAGTCATTTATACGTAAATTTCAGTGTAATAGCAAAGAAACACGTCAGCCACCTCCTTTATGAAGATTAAAAAAATCTTAAAAAACTGATTCCTTCTCCATCCTAAACAATCATATGCTTAATGGTAATAAACGTATACTGCCCCATTTCCCAATTTGTTCAGTTATTGTAGCATTAGAATACCAAGGGCAGGGCTAATAGATGCACTGCCCAGCACACGGGCATTCTCCGTCTGATGCTTCCCCCACCTACACCACCACTCCCAGTCTATCACTTTTTGGCTTGAGCGAACCCTACCGTGTTAGATGAAATATCCTGTCTTTCGTGCATGACGTCATTTAAAACTTGCCGCTGAGACCACGCAGAGAAAATTGTTAGTCGAGCCATGGTTTGTCTATCAGAAAAACCATGGTCGAGCCAACACGCCTTTAACAATTAAACGCAGCTTCCGTTTAACAATTGACATGGCCACGGCTCTCTCGTTATTATTTGGCTCTTGTCTTTTAGCTATTGGCCGATTTTATCATCCTGTTATTTCCTCAACCCTATGTACAATTCTGGATTTTTTTTGTGTGCTAAACCTCTCCCGACACCTGTGCTACTGCATACAAAGTGTGGTTTGGATTGTCCTTTTGGATTTTGCGTGATGCGGGTTTAAGTTTACATTACAGTGTGATCATAGCAATAAACTAAATAAACTAGTCAACTAATAAAAGTAAATTCCTGAACGAATGAGAATAAAGGCCTTACGTTAATGCTAGACCGAACCGACGTCACGTACGTGAATGTTCGCATAAACGCCGATTTTTTTAGCAATGGAGTTAGGCCTAAACTCCCTGGACAGTAGTAAAACTCGAAAAAATGAGTGATAACTTCGTTACCACCCACCCCCTTCTTTATCGAATTAATTTTAAGATCCCACGGGCGTTTAAACATGTCCAGTAAATTACTCGCCGAAAATTGCTCCCCGGAAAATTGTTCACGGACAATTGTTTGCTAAGAAAATTGCTCGAAAGAAAATTGATCGTCGGGAAAATTGCTCGTCCGAAAATTGACCGTGCGGTTAATTGCTCTCCACATTAAAAAAAAAATTATTTATTTATTTTTTTACTTTTTTTTAAACAATTATTAGTTTTTTAACAGTAATTTTTGCAGTTTTTTTGTGTATTTGAGTGGCATAAAATCAAGTTGCAGCGACAAAAATATGCCTAAGTGAAGCGCAATTTAATTTTCTTTCATTGGGTAGCATTTACCACATTTACTCCACATTTACCGCATTTACTCCCATCTTTGTAGGTGCCTTGGTTGCCAACTCATTTTTTTAGGAGATATAGGTGACAATTAATAGTTGATTTACGGTACCCAAAAGGAGTTATTTTTCTTAAATTGGTCCTGCTGTTCTTAACTCGTTTCACGTAGATTCCTTCAGAATCGTCGTAAAGCCCTCTGTTTGCCATTGGGCTTGTTTTTTTTTCTAGGTGTACGTCCAAGGTACTGAAGGGCTTGACTGCAGTATCCACGTTAATAAGCTAAATTTGCTGCTTAATGTTTATTAATTAAGCCACGTAACAATGCATTAAAATCCTAATCATCAGTACTTAAAGGGGGGAGGGGATGAGGCTTAATGGCGCGTCTTAAAGGGCTGGCTTTTTAAGAAATATTAATTTATTCAGCATTTATGCCAATTGGTTTCTATCACAAAAGCACTAAACATGACGCAGCAGTCTTTTACTGGTTATAAACTATACTACTGGCCTTCGATTTTCAATAGGCGTACTCCTCTTTACGTCTTTAAGTAATAAAATGTTTGAGACTTGTTCTTTTATGTAAGCAAACTGTGAGACCAACGTGTATAATTCGTGAAACGTACAGGACAGAAGGAAACATATAGGTGACAGTTAAAGTAAATAGGAATTAGAGTTTAGTCATAATAAATATCTTAAGTACAGAACATGTTACCAGAAACGAGTCGGCAAGGGAAGTAGGGAGTAAACAAACTTTACAACAGTGTAGCGTCTTGCAAGCCTTACTACTGATTTCACACTACTAAATTCGTCTCGCGCTCGGCGCGCGCTCACCATTTCACACTGCTAAATTCGTCTCGCGCCAGCGTGCGCCGGCCGCTCATTTGCGAGCAAACTTGGCCGTTACAGCAAAGCGTGACGGCGCGCGCTAGGGGATTATCTCCGCGTATTATCTGTCTACCCGCACAATAGACCTTTCTTCCTCGTGCTGTTCCCCTTCTCGGTCCTATTGTTGTGGGATAAGGACTGCACGAGTCACCCCTCCGCTAGATGCAGAAAACACGGCCGCTACGAATTTTTAAATGTGAAATCCGAAACGAGCTGCCCAGGGCTGGCTCTCATTCGGCGAGCCCGGGCGCGAGACGAATTTAATAGTGTGAAATCAGTATAATAATATGGCTCGACTGCTTTCAATAATATGCTTGTAACAATGTCATTATATAGCAGTGTCTGCACTGATAATTGTTAGTATCAAACACAAACTTCATGTTGCATCCAATATCGAGATGGAGCGCCTCCTATGGATCAGGGGGCATATAGTGGTGCCAGCGGCAATGATCTGGCGGTTGGCCTTGGTAGGGAGGCCTGTCACAAGCATGCGGATGTTATATTCCCGATTTCCCTCCCGGTGCTGAAGCGTCCTGCTTTGCAAGCGTGGTTTTTGAAGGAATGGAAAGGTGAATAGAACGCACCAAGACTGGCCGCACTTTGAACCGCTTCCATCCAGAATGCTTTAGGGTTCCCCCCCCCCTTGATAGTCTCCCGTTATGGCTGTGCACAATGATCTCTCGTCTTCACACTGGTCACTCCCTTCTCCGTGCCCACCAGCACAGGATGGGCTGGGTAGATTCTCCGGACTGCTTAGAATGTAGTCAGCCTCAGACCCCACAACATCTCTTGTTTGAGTGAAGAGGTCTTCATTTGCACAGGCAGAAATCTGCAACTATGAGAATGGCCCATGATCTAGAAGATCTTCTCTCTCTCAGTGTTGGCACAGGAGTATGCCGGCGTCTCCGCGCAGTGGCACGGATTGTTAAAAAGACCGGGATACGATTATGAGCCTGCCCCTTTCTTCTTCCATCCTGTTATGCTGTTGTTGTTATGTTGTTACTATTTTCGTTACGCTGTTCCTGTTCTTCTGAGCATTTTCTTGCTTCTGGCTTGTTGCAGTTGTGATATGCGGTAGTGTGTAATGAGTTGTATTTGCTGGATTAGTTTCTGTAGGGACGCATGGCTTTGGGCCGAGGTTCCTGGCAATAAAATTCAAACTCAAACTCAAACTCAGATCAGTCACAATTATATCTGGATCCAACAAGTCCCTACGTGAATTCAACACCTGTTGTGGTCAAAGGAGTTGATTCAAACAATTGATAAATCTGAAACAGACAAACAATGAGTTAGTGACGCATGACGTGCAGCGCATAAGCCTTTGGTCATGACGTCAGCCCAATTCTGTTCAGTGGAGACATATTCCAGTTTAATATCTTCTGACTTGATTTTCTCTCTCACAAAATGATAAATTATATCAAAATGCTTTGTATGAGACCTTTCTATTTGGGAGTTAGCATGTTGAATTGCTGCTTGCAAATCACAAAACACTGTAGTTGCTGGTAATTGAATAATTTCTTTCCCAATCTCTTGAGCCAGTGTACGCATCCAAAATATTTCTCTTGTTCCCAGGCACAAAGCACGGTATTCAGATTCGCACGTGCTAAGTGAAACAGTTTTTTTGATTTACAGCACACCAAAGTACAGGGCTTCCCGCATAAGTCACCACTACACCACTAATTGATTTCCTGTCGTCTGGAGCATCTGCATGACTTGAGTCCGTGTAGACTCGGAAACCCTAAGTATTTTTTCCGTAAATTAGTCTTAATTTCTTTGTCCACTCAGATACCTTAATATTCTTTTGGCTGCAGTTCAATGAGTTGGCTCTGGTTTTACTGAATGAATGGAGATGGCGTTTACTGCGTAAGCAATGTCGGGTCTCGTAGCTAAGGCAATGTAAGACAAAGATCCTACTAATTGACGATATGGAATATTTTTCATTTCCTCTTCTCCCTTGGGGGTCAAAGTAGTAGTCTTCTTTAAATGTGTTCCTGGCACAACGGGTGTACTAACAGGCTTACATGTCTCCATATTAAATTTCTTCAAGACTGTTTCTATATAAGTCTGCTGATGCAGTCCCACTGACCCATCTTCATACCTCTCAAACTGGAAACACAAACTAAAATGTTTATAGGACCTAAGTACTTGATTTCTAGTTCACTTTCTAAGATTTTTCGTAGACGTATACGCATGGACGCATCTTGTGACGCGCAGGCCAAGTCATTGATGTACACAGTTATGATTTCTAGAACTCCGTCAACTTCTATCCAATAAACGCACTCATCTGATAAACAACGCTGCATTCCATTTTGTAACATGATCTCGTTAAACCTCTCGTACCAACCACCTGGCAGATTGCTTTAGTCCGTATATGCTTTTGACTAGACGACAAATTTTTATTTTCCTGCCCAGGTATAAACGAAGACGTCTGGTTGTCGCATGCTCACAAATTCATTTAGTCGGCCGTTTAAATAAGCTGTGGTGATGTCGTACTGGTCAATACACCAGCCTTTCTGAATTGCCATACTTAATACCAGATGTATAGTAGACAGTCCGGCTGTAGGACTGTAAGTTTCAAAATACCTTTGAGTATAACCTTTTGCAACCAGTCGTGCTTTATAACGATCAATACCTTCTATCGCAATTCTTTTGACACAAAACACCACCTGCATTCAACGACTGCCACTCCTGGCTTCGGATCGTCTATCTCCCACGTGCCATTTGACATGAGACTACCATATTCAGCGTTGATTGCAGCAAGCCACTTGTCAGCGTTTTCACTTTCGATTGCTTGTTTGAAAGTCTGTGGAATTTTTGGTGCATGGTCCAGTAGTACAAAAGCTGTGTCAACATAATCATCATTACAAACATTAAAGAAACATTTATCTCGGTTCAGTTCTTTTAACACGCTTTCACCATATAAAGTTTTCATTATTTCTTTGCATGAACCACCTATTTCAAAATACTCACGTAAATTCGCTACTAATGCTTCTTGTGAGTCACTGCCATTACTTTCCCCTGAAACAGTGTTCAGTGCTGCTTTATTCGTGGTCATGCTTCTAGTCATTCTTCTGTCTTCAGTCGGCACCTCCGTTGTGGATGGCCTTGATGTGCTGGGTTCCCTTTCTTCTTGATCGACTGAATCATCTTCGCTTGGTACCGATGACCTTGATTGATTCGGTTCCTCAATCCTTGTATCTTCATTCCTTTCATCATTTGGCTGATTTAGTACTACTTCTGGGCTGGTTGGCCTTATATTTTCGGTCTCCTCTCCTTCATTTTCGCTGTCGTGTTGCTCCACCTGTAATTCTTCTTGTTCTTCATTTGAGGGCACCACGCCATTACGTTCTACTAAACTTTCGACTTTGTCCGAGTATTTGAAGAATAAATCCACGTCTGCCTGTGAATTTGATATACTAAAATTATATTCTCGTTCAAGGAAAACTGCATTTTATAGTAACTATTATGCATTTATCACGTAAGTTCCATAACTTGTAACAACGAGTATTTGGATCGTAGCCCATCATAACGCATTTTATTCCTCTTGGTTGAAGCTTGTTACGGTGCGGTTTAGGTACGTAGGCAAAACAAATGCAACCAATGACCTTTAAATGTTTTACAGTCGGTTTTTGTGGCCTATTTAACCGTAATTGTATGGGAGTCACAAATTTATCGTTTTTATTCGTGCACCTGTTACGAATATATGTGGCTGTTAAAATAAGTTCACCCCAAAGCTACATTGGCAGATTTGCTGAAATGATCGTTGCTCTCACTAGGGACATCAATGTCCTATGAATTCTCTCAGCTTTTCCATTGCTTTCGGGATTGTAAATTCCTGTAGTTATGTGCTTGATCCCTCTAGCTTTAAATAACTGTTTTAGGTCCTATCCCAAGTATTCTCTTCCGTTATCGCTTTTAAAAATCTTGTTCCCCGTTTGTCTTTCGGCTGTAGTCACGAATTCTTTTACTAATTCGGTTACTTCTGACTTGTGTTTCATTAGATACGTTACTACATAACGAGAATAACATCTGTGAATGACAGCACGTAAGAAAAGTTACTCAAAGCTTTAATTGGCATGGGACCCATTACGTCACTGCATACGGTGCATACGTAATCTAACTTTGGGCCTTTCTTCTTTGATTGCGGGAAATGGCCTTCTAGCTAAAGTTGCTTCTAGGCACTCATGACATTGTAATATATTTTTACTCTTGGTTGGGAGTACTAGGTCTCTGATGGCTTGTACATTTACCATTTTTTGTAAAGTTGAACAAGCCACATGCACGAATCTTTTGTGCCATAGTTCAATTTGATTATATTTAGTTGGGTTCTCATGTTTTAGTTGCGTTACCATGGCCAAGTCACTATTATCCATTTTTAGGTTAGATTCGGGCGTTAATCTGTTCATTTCTTTCTTGTTGTTTATGCTAACAGGTTTCCCAGGTAAAACATATAAACCATTTTAAAGATAACCCCTTGTCATTACTTCAACACCTTTGTATATAACGCATACATTTTCATAAAAAAAACAAGATGGCAATGGCTGGCTGTTGCAGTTCTGGCTGAAAAGAGATTTACTTCTAAGCTCGGTATGTATAATGTCTTTTAGAAATAGTCATTTATAAGCCACTTTATGATCATGCTGTCTTTTGAGTGAGGTACCAAATTACTATCTTTACTTGCAGATATGATTGGCAAGGCGTTAAGTTTTTTAGGACACATTAACCATTCTTTATTGTTGGTTAGATGATCAGTTGCACCAGAATCTATAACGAACTTAACTTTTAGAGCGCTGCTCGTTTTTGTTGATCCAAACGGTTTTGTTGTCCAACTCCACAGAGTCGCTAGGAGTGCAAACATCGCTGTGGATGCTTCAGCTACAAATTCACCTCTTCTCTGTCCTCTGCGAGCTTCTCTTCTCCCTTGGAAATTGCGATGATGGCTGTTCCCTCTTCCTGGATCGCTTGTGCTATAATTATAATTTGTGACACTGGTTACATTTGATGTAGGGAAGGGGGGAGGGAGGGGCAACAGGTTACCCTATGTCCGGTCCCGCCGCATCTGAAGCATGTGTTCTTATTTGAATTTCTAAAGTTTTCATGAGTATTTACAGTTGACAAGGCTGAGCTACTTATTGTCGACTTCTTTCATCTTTTACCGCTACTCTAGAGTCCTTTTTTTTACGTATATACTACGTTCGTATTTGCCTGCATTACACTGTAGTATTTTTAATGTGGACCAGTAACCACATATATTTACTGCATTCGGCTGCTTTACGGGAGAGAGGCAAAATTACTCTTATTTTGACCCTTTAATGCCCTTAATATTTCTTGCATACTTATCCATGACTTGAAAACTCCCATGGTGATCTTCTCCTTGCTGTTTCAGGCGTTGATCCAAACATTTTCACCGCCGTTCCATTTACATTTTCAACTGTCTCCATTTGGAGCCGGCCGGTAAATTCGATGAGAAACCAGTTTTCCTCCTGTTCCACTCTGCGATCACTTGTGAGGACCAACGTGTATAATTCGTGAAACGTACAGGACAGAAGGAAACATAGTTGACAGTTTAAGTAAATAGGAATGATAGTTTAGTCATAATAAACATTTTAAGTACAGAACATGTTACCAGAAACGAGTCGGCAAGGGAAGTGGAGAGTAAACAAACTTTACAACAGTATAGCATCTTCCAAGCCTTACTAACAATTATCAGTGCAGACACTACTATCTAATGCTATTGTTACAAGCATATTATTACACTCTCCTTTACGGATCAGTCACAATTATATCTGGATCCAACACAAACATTTGCGCGAAAAGACATATTGGTAGAAAACGGCTGCCCCATCCTAATTAAGCTGTTGTACTGGAAGCAATTAGAGTATAACCTACATTTTCACTGGCTGAAAGCTCTACTTTAGTTTTTTTTTTTTTTCATTTACATACCTTGTTTTTGGCAAAATTTTGTCCCGTTCAGCGAGAAATAAAGAAATTAATACTACTGCTTTCTTGGTTTATTATTTTTTTTAGTTATTTGAAAAATCCTTAATACCAAAAAGGATTAATAAAATCTGTTGCAGTGACAACTTTACATAATTTTATAATGCAATTAAGGGGCTAGTATTTTATTTTTATCACTGAAGGGGCAGACAGCAATGGAGAGTCATTGAGGTTATGGGCCCTGTGAAGTGTAAGGTCCTAAGTTTCTTAGGCCCCATCAAGTGGGGTGGGGGGGGGAGGTCACAAAAAACTATGACCAAACTGGCGGAAAAAGTCACCTCTGAACGTTAAAATGACAATTTCAGTGGTCAATTTTTTTTAAAACCATCTCAGCTTTTGGGCATCAAGCCCCTCCCATGTGTTTTTTACGCTATCAGTATTAGACCCAAGGTATTTTTTTCCAATAAACTTTCTAGAAAAGCTTTGCCTCTTTGGTCCTTGGCTTTTTCTATCTTTTAGCTGCGGGTTATGTAAGGGATGTAGACACACAAGCAAAAAGTGCGTTCACTGTATTTTACATGAAACTAGACACAAAAGGGATTTAAGAAATACAGCTTTGAATGTTGTGGTTTACAGAACATTTTTCAAAGTAACTTCTCTGCTCGCTGGAAGCTAACCTCGTTTTTCAGAGAGGGGTTGACAACTGGCCACATGATACCCTTTCTTCATTATACGAAAAACGGTTGAATCCACACAAAAAGAATAAACTCACTCTTGGTCAGGTTAAAATATCTGCTATTAAGGATCCTCTATATCTGTCCAACAACGATTGTTTCAATTGCAATATCGAAGTAGTTAAGTTGACAATACTGTAATTAGCAGACGAAAAAGCCAAGGATCTGTATGTTTCAACAAACACCCCCCACTCTTCAAGAAAAATCTTGGAATGCTTTGTTACCTGCTATGGATCACAGGTTCACCAATTTATTTAATTATTAAAACAATATCTTTAACATAAGGATAATAACATTATTATAAAACAACATGTCAGTTTTTATTAATACAACAATTATTTTAGCTCAACACAAACCTACAAAAAAAAGATTATTTAGAGATAAGAATATTTTCGGCTATAATACCACAAGTGCTCATATGAAATCGATCATTTGTGTATTTCAGCACGAAACTACTTTCCAGATTTCCAGATTTGTTGGAAAGGATTTGGGTGCTAAAACGCACAAAATTATACATTCCAAAGAAGCACGAGTAGGATTCGGTAGGAGAAATTTTGTTTTCTTTCACAGTTTCAATTTCGATTTACGAATTTAATTTTTGATTTACAATGTTTAATTTTATGATGTTTACCTCTACTTGGCGCATAGCGAAACTAGCCCCCATAGCATTTCATCATCCAACTTATTTCGTTTGCTTTGGCACAGGTGTTTCGTATTAGGCCTAAAAGATAACTTCACTTCGCTGATACACCATGTTAAGCGTACTCTGACCGAATAGCATCTTCGTGTTTCCGTCAAGTCCAACGATTTTAAGAAATAAACTTTCATGCCTTAATACGGACATAACTATTCCAAATGCTGCTGAGAAGCAGCTTCGTGTTTCCGTAAACGTCCGATGATTTATGAAAGTGACTTCATTTCCCTAATATGGGTATAATAAGAATAAAAGCGACAGATACATCTGTGTTCTGTGTGTCGGCGACAATTCGGAAATGAGTAAAGCTTTGATCTATATAACTACTGAAGTAGAAAGCTCTGGTGTGTTTTTTTCAAAGTGATCTTTTTAGTGTAAGTCGGCATGGTGCTCGTTTTGCGGAAAGATAGCAAAAAAATTCTCAAAATAGCATCTCGTTTCAAGACACCCTCTTTTTGTTGCTGACTGACTCATAACTAGTGCACGTCAGTAATATGGCAATCTGGAGGCCATCCATGGTTAGTTTTACGTAAAGAGGCATTAGTAGGACACATTTTTTTAAACAAACAGTTATTAAGGTTGTGCCCTACAATCAAACTCCACTATGAGTGTGTCTATACATTCTTAATACAGAAAAATACATGTGTCCATGTCACAAAATCTGATTGATTTTGATTAATCTATTGATTGTACTTGAGTGCCAGCACATTATTTTGGGGGGAGTTGCATAATTGTGCCGTTACAGTTTCATACGCAAGTTTCAAAGGACCTACATAGCGGACATTGCGGTATTGTCGAAATAAAGAGATTAGCTGGATCATTATATTGGTGGTCCAAAATTGGCGAGCAGCTAGAAAAAAAAGGTTGAAACGTGTGATGCTTGTCAGCAAAATAACGATATGCAACCTGGGTGTCCTGAGCATAACTTGGAATACCCTTTAAAGCCAAATGAACGAGTCCATGCAGATTTTGCTGGGCCGATGGACGATTACATGATTTTGATAATGGTTGACGCATGTTCAAAGTTTCATTTTGTCAAAATTATAAAGGCCACAACATCTAAGAAAGTAATTGTAGTGTTTGAAGAATTTTATGACTGATTTTGGGCTAATTTCTACTTTCGTGATGGATAACGGTCGCAATGGACGAGCCATGAATTTATAAGCATTATTACCATTTATTAAGAATTTTTTTTTTAATTAAATGGTGTTCGTCACTTAACAGGTCCAGCAGAAGCTCTGTGGTGCAACGAACAAGCTGAAATGATTGTCTGCTCGTTCAAAAGAGCCTATAAAGCTGAAAGCCAGAGGGGGTTCTGTGTAATAGGCTGTAAATAATTATTTAACATCTGACAGAATCAACCCAAGTGCTACAACGTTGCAAATGCCTAGTAAACTTTTCCTGGGTAGGGAATTGAAGAGCAAGTTACACTAACTGTTACTAAATCCTCTTGAGAATGTTCATAGGAAACTGCACAACCAAATAAGGGATTGACAGCGTAAGGCTTCACATAAAAGAAATGACAAGTCATTAGTATGGGCATGCAATTATTCACTCACCATCGGACGAAAATGGTTGCCAACTAAAGTCGCTAAAGATCTCAAATTTCAATAGGTTTAATTTCGCACAGACAATGGCATGATGCTAAGAAGACATTTTGAGCAGTTGCGACTAAGAGACGTGAATGATGCACCTGATGCACCTAAACCAATAAATCCACTAAACGTAGCTCA
>JAHWFP010048186.1:12528-23939 GCA_023313725.1 Lithobius niger | reverse complement strand
CAATATTTGCAATTCATGTATTCACATCTCAAGAAAGCCAACTGATTTTCAATTCATTATGACAAAACAACAATAGACATAATTATTTAGTACTGCTAAAAAAAAAATTGATATTTTGGCAAGGTTTATAAATTGGCATATATCAGCGCTGTTTATCAATACAACAGTATGACAAGTTCAATAAATTGGCAATTTTCAACATCAACAATTTGACAGTATGACAAATTCAATAAAATAACAATTTTAACAGCACTGTTCAACAATTTGTCAGTATGACAACTTCAATAAATCAGCAATTTTTTAGCACTGTTCAATTTGCAGTATGACAAGGAACATAATATGAAGTAGTATTCGAGAAATCGCTGTTTGTAGCGAATCTCGCTTTGGTAATTCATGACTCCAGCAGTCTTTATTGTGGCAACATAATTTTTAATGGTTGTTTTTATTAAGGATGCCACACTAAGTTGTGACTTTTCTATTGCAATCAAAAAATTGTACAAATACACACTCTTTGTTATGGATATCTCTTAAAGGCGCCTATCCGATTTAGTTATAACTTGCTGAAAGTTTTTTTTTGAAAGCTTGGAGCAAGGAGTATTGACATTTGAATTGCAGTAGGGATAGCTTTTTATGCATTAAAGTGTTTTTAATATAAGGAATAACGAAGTGGAAAGCAATTTGGAAACGAAAGAATGTCACTGTCAGGGTTTAAGATAAACATAAAAACTTCAGTATTTTTACCGGGAAAAAGCACGAGACTAAAGGAGCATTATTTAATTAATAAAAGGTTAAATAGATAATTGCAAGCATTGTGCACACGATAAAATAAGTTTAGTACAAAACCAGCTGAATGCTAAAAATTTAATTAAGTTATTATTGAAGCAGATAATTCTTGTTGGTTGAGATGAAAATATGGCCGTGAATTTATACTGCATAATGTCAGATTATAAGAGTCAAAACATGTATGTGAAAGGGACTGTGAATTTGACAACACCCCTTTCCTAGCACAACACTAAGCTGGGTTGCTTTATGCCTAAATATTTGGTGTATACATTTTTATAAATAAAAAATGAAAGTTGTGGTCGTTTTCGGTTCATGGAGGCTCTGCCAGTTGAAACGGTTTTGACATAAAAAATGGTATAGAATTCGAATTTTAATGTTCTGTTTCTGTGGAAAGTTGCACCTTGACTAAGGCTAAAAAGTGCCCCAAATGGATCTTGAAAATGTGGAGAAATAACGAAGTTATTGCAAAAACAGTTTGTCAGGTAATAATGGCGTCTTCGTTGCGAAGCTTCAGGAAAAAAACCGGTGTTTTCCCTGTGATGCGTTTTTGTATTTTAAAAATCGTAGAGAATAGATAATAAAGTTCTGTTTGCGCAAAAGGTTGGGTATAAGTCTATTCTTGTGTTTACTCAAAACTGGAGATGATTTGGTCCATTATTCGTGGAGTTGATGTAGAAAAAAAAAGAGCGTTCGGTTGATGTAGAAATACGCCTAAATGGCCGGTCTAGTGATGAGTCGTTTTTCTGCAAAGTTCATGGTTCCTCGATTTTTGATTTTTGGTGTCGGGCTGCCTTCCCAATCGTGTTGAAGACGGGGTTCTTTTATAGTGTTTTGCCAAAAAAATAATTCCAAAATTCTTATTTTTAAATGGAAATTCGAGAGCCAAAATATGGTCTGATATTACAATCAGTCTTACGGGAGGGAGTGCGTACGAATTGAGTGCGTGCGTGCGTGCATTGCGTGGAATCAAAACATGAGATCAGATGGAATGCTACTAAACGATGATACAATCAAACTCAGCTCGTGACAAACATGTACGCTGTCTTGAGTTGATGGCTATTCAGCATTTTAAAAGCCAAAAGATTCCCCTTATGAATTTACAAGGTCCTTTCCAACACAAATATGGCAAACCTCATGAGTAGAGACCTCTCTGCTGCATTGAGTAGGCACTGGCAGATCCGGAAGAATAGTGCATTGAGTAGGCGCTGGCATACTTGAGGTGACGGCGACCACCGATTTTAAATCTTGTTTGGCTCGTGTTGAAGGGCAAGATGTGACACGTCTTTAAGCTTGATGAAGACAGCAGAAAGCTTTTGAAAATTTGCTATACACTGTCTTATGTCTTTGTAGTGAAAGTGAGCATTTCCTTTTGGACTGTGAGTATTAAAATGTGGGGTTCACTGTTCGAACGCCAACGAAGTTTTACAAGGGTTGTTCTGAAAATAGCAGGTCCTGCATTTCTGACAAGGAATGTGACGACGTAATTCTACGCCCGCAGTCCCGCACTCATTTCACGAGTTGGAAATGGAATAGGCCTTAAAACGGAGCGCTGAACAGAAAAGTCTGCTTCGCCCGATGCCCTTAACAAAAGTGAGGCTCTATAGCTGGACCTCAGATGAGAGAGGGCACGTTCCGTTGGGGTGATATGTTGCCTTAATGTGATACGTCTTCTAAAGTGATATGTTGCCCTAAAGTTTTGGGTTGATGTTCGGCATGGAATATTATTTCTTTGATTTATGGTACATTTTACGCCTTCATAGCAATACACATACTACTATAACACATAATTGACGCATTAAAATTTTCCGAAACAATCAGCAATGGAGCAATAGCACTCGCAACATCTGTGCAGTTAGTCGAGAATATTCCAGCAGCCTCAGGAATCAGTGCAAATTTCCTCAAAGTAAATGGTGTTATTAAACCAGTCAAAATCCAAATTTTCTTACATAAACGTGAAAAATAAGAAGTATCCTGGGATAATGCTTTTTAGTGAACTTACTAGAAATAGAAGAACCGTCATGGAAATGAGTTGACACAACTAGTTGAGCTACTGCTGGAAAAACTGATAATGTTCCAAAATAGGTCATAAAAACAGTAAAGCCTTCCTTCCAAATCTGTAAAATGACAAAGCAGCAATTAATATTAAAACTTCAATAATTACAATAATTAGAACTTTGTGTAACATTTCAACCACATGTGCTTATTTTGTGCTTCTGAAAGAGTTATCTGCAAAATTTAGGCAGAACTGTCATAGTTGGTAGTTGATCTGACACCTTCATCTTAATTTTATGAGAAAATCCAGTAGTTGTAAAAACATATGCATATTTATTAAAACTTTAAGACTCTACATCTTCTTGCACAAAACGATAATGCTGGGATATGCTCTTTAACTGCTTACTTTTGTCCCCCCCCCCTCCATGCCACACATCACGATGACCCTTACAAGACAAACTTCTTATTAATTTTTGAAAAAAATGCTAGGAATACCTATGCTCAGCTTAAATGGCATACTGATTAAAGAACAGTGTCTGAGGGAATTTTGACATAGGCAAATTGAAGAAGCTCAGCTTCCACTGTGCATCAAGTAATAATCTTATGCATTTTTTAAACCAATTTTTTAAAAAGTATAATAGACCTCGTGGTGTACTAGCATGAATAGTACCCACACAACTTTATTTACTTGTTAACATGTGGCGCTTAATGACACCCCACTTGTAATTATATATAGTGCTGATTGATCATGTGACCTTTATGAATAAAAAATACTGCTTAATTGAGCACCGTCACTTCAGTTAATGCAAACCCCTAGTTAGGAGTTAATATTATTACAGTTATGTAGCTTTAACAACAATAGCAACGAGTGAGAGTAGCCCTCCCGAGTTTAAAGCCTTAAACTTAAATTTCAAAATAAGTTCTGAACAAATCACGTTAGGTACTTTGCCAGGATGTTTAGAAGATGGGTGGAAGTAGGCATTTTGGCTTTCATCAACCATGGTCCACCAGGACAACAGGGTTCCTTCAAGGCATCGTGGTCCACAACTACTTTGTTTGTGTTAATAGATTTAATTTAGCATCATTTATCATTACTCTAATGAAATATTGGTATTGATTCAGTGTTGGCATCAGCAGCATTACGGTACAATAAGCCATCACTTCTATATTTTTTTAATCACTTATCTTCTATCTGTAACTTATCCCAACACTTACAGCATCCATTTCGATCATTAACTTTAATTCTCGAATTTTCAAACGCTTAGCAGACGACGCAATAAGCAGCGGCAGTCAGTGCCTTAATACATAAGAAGCCACGGGCCACACATTCCAAACTACCTTGTTACATCAGTGGTCTGGCATCAACAGCCAATCAGATTTAGCCAGGAGACTCATCAGCCAGAGAGCCGGCCTCTTAGGGTCTGTCCGATAGTGTGAAATAGGATCAGACTAATATAAAAGGAAGCCCCAAGCCAGTATCTGTCGTTTTGTATTTTTATGGAACGACCTGTTGCAACCATCCACTGACCACCCGGATTCCAGAGTTTCTACAGCCGCAGCAGTATTAAGTTGAATACAAATAGGACTGAGAATTATTTCAGAAATTGATGGAATTAGAAGCTAGGACATAACTAACCATAGGGATGCCGATCCCACCCAAAGACAATGAAGTGCCCCCCATTTTTGTAATACCCCCCCCCCCCATTCCCGCCCAAAGACAATGAAGAGTCGTTTATACGGAGACTAAATCAAAATTGCCGATTGCTTATGTTCACATAAATCGCGAATCAAAGCCCAAGGTATTTAAAAGTTAAACTACAAATTATGAACCACTACCATTGCCCGGCATGGCAACATTCGGGCAGGACATCTCTACTCCCAACCGGCATAGTGACCTTCGGCTTTGAAGTCAGTTGACCTATGTTGTAGATGCTACGGCCTTGCATGGTTTTATAGCAGCTGAGGCAGCAATAGAGAAAGGCCAAGCGCATACGGGTAAAAGAGCTGCGGGGGTCTACCTGGCTGAGGACCAGGGGAACAATAGATACTGGGAGAAGCTTGCTTGCTATGGCAACTGTCATCCAAAATGGCAGTGTGGGAAAGCACGGACGGGTGAAAGAAAGAGGCTATCAGAATAGGCTGAGAGAATATGAACGATTGAATAGTGCATTCTGATAGCCTTCGAGCCGTTTGAAATGTAGAGCAGTGCTAGAAGGAGACAAGGCTGCGGAAAACAAGTGCCAGCACAAGTTAAATTCAATGGAAATTTTTAAATGCCTTGTGGAAGTTAACAAATTTTTATAACTGACTGTTGTAAATAAAAATGTCATGATTAAGAGAAGGAAAAGCCAGGTTGAGTCTATGAATGTTACTACAGGTCGGAGTTTGTAGGAGATCTCTGAAAATAAACAGGAAACACTGAAATGTTCAGTAAAATACGGTAATAAAATTCGTTAAACCAAGTAGGGTTCATCTGAAGAATTTAAGTTTGAAATTGCTTTAAAGATTTTAAATAAAAGATTAAATAATCCAGCTAGTTGAATGCCATAACGCATTTAAGGTTTTTACGTTATTATTTGCAGCAGCAGATAATTAAACATAGTTGATGTTTTTATGGTCAACTGAAATCATCATCGCAGTTCCAAATAAAAATGTCAAGTATTTTAAGTGCATATATCAATAAAAGGCTATGTGCTTTAGCAGCCCCTTTTCCTATACAACTAAGCTGGAGTGGCTTTATGCCGAATAAAAACGTGAAAATTTACATCAAATATAAATGAAATGGACGACCGGAAGTTGCGTTCTTGAGTTACGGTGCTTTTTGCGTAACACATTTGACTGTAGAAAATTAACAAGATGGATTTGTATAGTTCTATTTATGCAGGGTGGTAGAAAAAAATATCTTGAATTGACTGAAAGTCCTAGTCAATTTAGTCCATTTTTGTGGCAGTTACTGAGGATATGGTGTACGTTTTTACGAAAATAGGCCTATGTTGGCCAGTGCTGTTTTGCAGCAGTAGAAAAGTTCGAAAACCCTCAGGTTTTTGATAGTTAAGAGTTGAGGTCTCCTCTCCAATCGGTGTTTGAAGCCTGGTGCTCCTTTATACAAAAAAAATGGCAACGAGGAAATGCTCCTCACGTTCTTCTCCTGTGGCATCACTGACTAATTAGATGGCCCTCGCTATTTGCTTTAAATTCCTTAAGGGGAGTGCTCGAAATTAATTAAGACAAAGCAACCACTAATATGACTTTAAATAAACTAAATTACAATTAAGTTACGTTGCAACGGCGCCGTCCTCTTTAGCTGTGTGGACTGACAGTCGGTGAATTTTGGCTATCAGCATTTTGTAGCGTCCAGCTTCTTTACCGTGTTAGTACGTTTAATTTTGTCGTCACTGTTATCGCCGGTTACCGCTATTTCAGGTTTAATTTAGTATCATTAACCTTAATCATTGGTAAAGTATCGGTATCGATATTGGTAAAGTCGATATTGGTAAACTCTGATATAACCCGCACCCCTGTATAACCCGTGGGTAATATACAAGTTTTAACGAAATTTGAACAACCTTACTACTAGCGTTTAACGTAGGCCTAATATGCCAGGTTGTTGGCCTTCAAACATATTTATTATCTTGTTATCCAAGGTAAAATAAAAGCTATTTTGGGTTTTGTACTGTATACTACCTTTATACTGAATATCTTTTAGCACGTTTAGCAGCGGTAACGAGCATGTTATCAGTACAATAAACCACCATCTTTTATTTTATTAATTAACTTGTAAACCCTAACAATATACAATGTCCATTTCGGCCATTAGCCTTAATTAAACCATCTCAAGCCACACCCAGACAGTTTTTCTACAGTTCCTTCAGCTTAGTGCATTTTTTGGCATTCAGCTTAGTGCACTCAGCTAAAGTCTGGTCCCGAGTTATCCACATTCACTTTACACATCAGTGACTTAGTTTCTCATTCAACGAGATCAGTTCTCGTCTCCATCCAGAATCCAAAGCAGCTCCTAGGCAAGCAATAAAACAGGATTGTTTGCCTAGGAGCTGGGCAAACAAGTGTAAATAAAATTTATATCTCCTCCTAGTATAAATCTACCCAAAACCGAATCCGGTAGAAAAACCCGCTAAGTTTCCAAAAACGATCGGCCTTTGAAGGTAGTGATATCATTCAACCAGGAAAAGGCCGGCAAGGTGAATCCTATTAGCCAAGTTAATCGCACCGACTAATAGTTCGAAAGTTAAATGAAAACTTGAAGATTGCTACTAGCTGTAGCAATCTTCAAGTTTTCATTTAACGTCCAAAGTATTATTGGGTGCGATTAACTAGGCTAATACGATTGACGGCCTTTCCCTAGTTGAATGATATCACTACCTTCAAAGGCCGATTGTTTTTGGAAACTTGGCGGGTTTTCCTACTAGTTTTAGTTTTGGGTGGATATCACAACTTTCATAGGATTGTGAACGTCCATACCGTAATTTCACGAGTATAACCCGCCTCCTAGATAACCAGCACCACTAAAAAATAAGGAAGTTGCGTAAAAAAAACTCTGATATAACCCGCACCCCTGTATAACCCGTGGGTAATATACAAGTTTTAACGAAATTTGAACAACCTTACTACTAGTGTTTAACGTAAGCCTAATATGCCAGGTTGTTGGCCTTCCTACATATTTATTATCTTGTTATCCAAGGTAAAATTAAAGCTATTTTGGGTTTTGTACTGTATACTACCTTTATACTGAATATCTTTTAGCACGTTTAACGATCGGTACCATAAATAACCAGTAGTGCACTACCGTTCGTCTGTGAAAAACACCATTCGTAGCGCACGCTAAAGCAGCAGCTTATCGGTTAGGCGTTCCACGCGCTCTTCCCTTTGTGCAAGAACAGGAAATTGACCAGCGCTGAGTAAGCGATCAACCACGCGATGCTGAATGCACATCGAAATTGCCTGCTATGAATTACAAGTTGGTTTCAAATTTCGATATTAACAATTAAAACAACTGAAATCTTGAAACAAGAGCTGCAAGTTTTCATAATTATTACAAGAGCTGCATTGCAAAATGTGGGTAAATTACTATTTTCAACTCGATTTTCACATGATTTGTATCTCTGCAGCCCGAGTAGGTGAACGTTTGGACTTATTGAGAAGTGGGTCATTTTTTGTTTTAGCATTGGAAAAAAACCCTCGTATAGCCCGCAGGCCTGATTTTCTAAAGAAAAAAAGTTATATAACCCGCGGGTTATAAGCGTGAAATTACGGTAACATTACACTGTTTTATCTTCATCTGTACACCGTTTTATCTTCATCTGTACCTTTTTTCTAGAGGAATTTTATTTCTATAAATTTTCACATTTATAATTTTCAAATTTACTATTGCCAATTAGCCGTTAGATTAGCCAAATTGACACGGCTTAGTTTATCGTATGACCGTTCTTCACATGTTAAGTTGCTTCAATCCCATTTGTGCGCACACTGGCTAACAATCGCTGATTTCGTTAGCTTCGCTCACTCAATCAGCACATCCCTTCAGTTGTATTGTTTATCCATGCACCTTCCCCTTAACTTTTCAAGATTTCGTTGACATTTAGTCGTGCAGAAACCCCCGAAGGTCGCTGTTACTAAAACAGCAGAACGCGAAGCATTTTATTTTTGGGTTATTCACAAAACCCCGTTAACACGTGGACAGGGCCGTAACAAAGACGTTTGACGCCCGGGGGCAGAACACAGAAATGGCGCCCCTTCCCATAAAATTGTCAGGCGTCAACGGGCGCCCCTTCTCAATCACTGGCCTCTAAATTGATAACTTTTCAAAGTTTCCCGACCTAATCATTCATGAAATCAATCTAACATACCTAATTTATCTTTTAATAATTCGTTACGTTATTAACCCTTTATAGCCTATTAACCCTTTATAGCCTGGCGTCCCTTTAAAAGGACGGCTACAGAATGGCAAAAAACTAAGTCCCAACGTGCAACGCGAGCTTTGTGAGGGGTCCCCGGGAACCACGAGTAAAGCGAGCAGCAACAGCCCAGTGGTCAGCGTCCTCGTCTCCAAACCAAGTGAATGCCGGTTCCAATCCCGCGAACGACCCAACTATTATATGGGACTTAAAAAATATATATCCAGTTTGGCATGGGCATAACTGGTTAATAACTCTTTTTCTCCTCCCCATTCCAAGCGACAATAATCTAGTTTCCATCCCAAGTTCAGGAATTATTTTTAGAAATGCTAACTATTATATATCATCGTAGAAGGATGTCCAACAGCAACAAATTACCTCGAGGCCATTGTTTGTCACTATAAGAAGATAATTATTCGCATATTCGTTCAAAATTCAAAAACTATCATTTTTTATTTACTGTGTAGGTCCATCTCGCTAACTTTTTTAATTATTTGGCGCCCCCGCCCCTCCCGTACTTTACGGTCCTGCACGTGGATGCTCGTATTGTTGCGTAACCATCATCTAATGTGCATCCCTTTCTTCTTACGCAATCCATGACAACGTTAATGTTTCCTTATTTTGTCCTTCGTTACAGTTCAGTTTTTAGTTCGTCCAGGCTTTAACAATAAATCTAAGGACCAGTGTCGATTGTTTAAGCCATTGTTGCTTGAAATATTTGGTTGCAACTTGGAAAAGAAACGAAATTTAAATTCGCTGGTGGCGAATTTCAAAACCCTCCCACGCCTTTGTCTTGACCCCTACAACCTCAAACCAACAAAAGGACCATGCTCAGATCACCATGCATCCGTGTGCCAAAATTCAGCTATGTAGGCCTTCCCAATTTTGCGCTAGCCATGAACAATTAGTCTATGGGATTTGAGGCCAGCATTACTAGTTACTAGCTAGTTACCACTAGTTACTAGCTAGTCAGTAACATAAAAACAACGTTATTGACGCATCTTTCTCTCTATGAATGGTGGACACTCAGCCTTTAACTTTCAGTTTTTCTTTATCCCTGCACCTTCCCCTTACATTTACCACAATTTGAAAGATTTCTGTCGCATTGGGATTTATCCTCAACATGCCAAAATATGCTTTTAGTTGCTTACAGTTAACAGACATATGTCTGCTAGTGAAGCCGCCTTTTTATCATTAACAATCAATTTTTTAACAATCGGATGTCTACAATGGGATGATCGACTGTTACTTGCCGGCGACACACTAGCATGTGTCTAGATGCAATTCCCCGAGAGGATTTACCTGCCTTTAATTTTATTTTTGACAACCGGCGCCAACACGTACTGAGCTCCCCGATCCAGGACTTTTCTTCAGCAACACCGCAGCATAAGTACAATTTGGGAGTAATTTTCCTTCATGGACTTAAACTAGTTTGGCAGAAGCTTCACTTCTTAAAGACTCCCAGCTAACATTTGGCAAGGACGCATCTTTTTTAATTCATCCTCATCCCGTTCCCCTCATTTAATTTAAGAGTGTGGCGGGAGTATACGAGGGAGCAAACCCAAACACAAACCCTACATAACTCTGAATGAACCAAATTTTAATTAAACCTACAGCAACCTTGTGTGGTCTCTCTTCTGTGGTCTCCCTTGTGTGGTCAACCTTGTGGTGCATGCCGATAGTGATTAGTTATTGATCTATTTTGCTGCTTAACAAAACGCTGCCCTGCCGGTACGAGCTATTGTAGTTAAATTATACATTAAAATTAATCAACTAGATTTACGATACATTTATAATGGTGTCAGAGTTATAGATCGAACTAAAAGCCCACACCTAACTTTTAAAAGCAACGAAAGAATAAACTTCACTTTTGGGCTAGCCAATACGATTTTAGTTTAGAAACCAAACGAAATCAGGACATAATAATGCACAGAACTAAGAAAACTACTTCTAGAAAGGATTTAAACACATTTCCTGCAAATTGAAATAGTTTAAAATGCTCTACTAGCGGTACATTTCTTAGGAGAACCCACCATTTATTAGATTGAAAAAACATCAACTTCAGCTACTGCTCAGCGCTCAGTGCGCCAAGGACGGCAGTGTAATCATGCGGTGTTACCTCCTCAACAAATTACGGCATCTCAACGAGCTCACTCACGCAAGGAAGCTAGAGCCATACACTGTCGCTATACAGCATCTTACGCAGTTGCTCACGCAATCGTTAAAATAATCATTCAAGAAATAATTCGCGGAGTATTTCACGCAGCCTCTCACCACGCATCACTAGGAATAATCGAACACTTTATTCAAGAAGTCGCTCACCACGTTTCGGGAATCAGTCAGCTTTAAAAAGGCATCTCAGTTTAAAAAGGCAAGAAATTCAGCACCATCAGTCAGTAGATGCAGAGCAATTAAGTCAGCAGTCGAAAGAACAGGTTGCACAACAAAGGATTCCCTCTTCCCCCTTTAAACAGTTACCCAACGTAGGGTTTAGCCCAACCCAGTCAACAGGCAACAACTTGTTTTTGATTATCTCCGGATGCCTTCAGCAGACACACAATAGCCACGCTGAAACATTGAACAAAATAGTAAATAATTTAAGAGCCACGCAGCCTAGCAACAGTCATCAGCATAAACATAAGGATAACGCATATATGTGGGAAGACATGTGCTCGGCTAAAAAGTGCTCGGCTGAAGGAGGTACACACGTCTACACTTTCCTTT
>JAHWFP010048185.1:0-14590 GCA_023313725.1 Lithobius niger | reverse complement strand
AAAACATATTTTACTTTTCAATGGTGCAATTAAAAAAATCTTGTGTCTCCAACATGGGTGAGGACGTAGCAGTATCACCATGATACAACAAAGATACTACAACATTTTGACTTAAGCTCCCCCCCCCCCCACACACACACACAATGTGTATAGAGGTCGAATGTATTATTAAACATCGTGTGTAACCATGGTTTCAAGCACAAAAATTTGCTTTCCAGATTAAACGTTGTTTTTTCTCGAAAAACCCAGAAACACTCACTTGGGCAATTTTTTTTGCCCTTGCTGGACTGGAGTACGCCAGTGTTGTCAGTGTGGTCAACTTGGGATATTCAACTTGTGGAAACAGTGGAGGGAAGTAAATAATTCCAGGCTTACGACTTAATCGCTTAAATAGACTTAAACTGGAGGCACTCGAATTAAGCCGCCGAAAGGCCGACCTTTCCTTTACTTACTCTATACGTTACCTAACCTGGTTGACTTGGATCCTGCCATAATGCTAACACACGTGGACAGCCTTTCAAATTAAGTATCTGGAAATTTCCAAAAAGAGAAATACCAACATTTCTTTTTAAATCAAGTAGCTCCGATGTGGTTTCTTCGGCTTCTGTCTCATCATTTAAGCGAAACTTGAGTAGGATGGATTTGTTTGTTTTTTAAAGTGTTTCTGATTAGTTGGATTTAGTCCATCTCAAAGCTGTTTGCTTTAAATTTGAACTTTTGAGTCTGCGGTTGCACCACAGCCGTTTTTCATCCACAATTTATTAATTTTTTTTTAATGTTCGTGTTTGAATGACGATCTTGTCACTCCTTTCAAGACGCCATCAGAACTCGGTATAACTGAAGAAGAGTTGGTTCATACAGTCAGAACAGTACAGTCAGGCAGTAGTCAGTACAGTACAGCCAGGCAGTCCAGTCATACCACAGCATCAACAAACTTCGGCTAATGCCCAAAATGGTCCTATTCCCTCCATTAACCCTGAAAACCAAGTCCGCAACGAAAAACTCCGTTGCGCTTTTCCCCTTTTCTCCAGTCAACCATTCCATGGATAACAAGAGAAAGGAAGGAAGGGAGGTTTGCAATCTCCAGGAGAAGTAGGCGAGAAGCCAGGCAAGGAGGGAGGGAAGAGGGGAGAGATAGGAGAACTGTGGAAAGGAAAAGGAGAAAGAGTGTTTGCGAATTCCACGTCAGTCGCCGGCCAGAAACCAATCGAGTCGGTGGCTGACTTGATCCGATGAGGCACACGCGATCAATAGCTAGCGCCACCTACCACTTCTCCCCATTTCCACTCTATCTCTCTCTCTCTTTCTGTGAACAGTGCTGGAGAAAGAACATGTCTTCACTGTTTAGCACCCCTGAAAATCAGAAGGTTCGCTTATAACTAACTGATAAGTGGAAAGGTAGGTAGAACGCTGCGCTGCGAAAAATGGAGCGAGACCACTGGATCATTTTGGCACTAGCTTCTGGTGGTCTCGTGCAACAGCGTCTCTTGACCGATCGACCAACAACGCCATCTTTGATCGAGGAAACACCGACTTGCGATACTTCACAAACAATAATTGAAGAGTAATTGTACTGCAATATTTGATTTTGTAAACAAATGGATGAGGTCATGTCAAGACAAACGAAAATCCTTGGTTAACATCGCAATTTCTATCCTTACCCATATTCCTCAAATGCACGGCAACTCCTCCTCTGTTGTTAAAGGGAATAATTCAGTTTCAACTATTTATTTTATCATCATCTAAATTTTATTAAAATTTGCTTAACTTAGTTTAGTTTTTTTTATTTTTGTGAGAAGGGAGCGCTCTTAGCCTTTTAAATAGACAGCATTTCGTAAGACATTTAACGCTGGTTGGATGAATATTTTAGCATGCCGCACTTATTCAAAGTTATTCTTGCATTCGGATGCTGCATTGTTATGCAATAATGTATCGAACCTATGTAATGATGAGATCGAACTTATTGTAAAGCACATGCATTGCCTAGCCAACCCATTGTTATAGTATTAGGTACCTTAAACAATGTGTAACCCAAGCACTCATTCCATTCCTGTCCTCCATCACTGTCAGTAACATTTGACAAGTTTAACTAGAAATTATTAATATTATTCCTCCCCAATTGTCCCAGTCTTCCCCACTTAAGTCATCACGTCTTTGTTATGCATTTATCACCATCCATCATATTAATTTACAGCTTGTTTGGTAAAAGTCATGGCAGGCTGAGCTTATGTATAATATCTTGCATTGGCCATCACAAATATAGATCCCAACCAAATATGACTATTTATTATTGAGCCAATGCTGGTTGGTAACTATTCTTAGGTACATATTATTGTTTTATAAACTTTTTGTACTATTTTTACAATGATTATACTCAAAGCAATGTAAGTAGGGCCTACTGAGACGTGTGTCTGTTTTTCTTGTAGCTAAACTTTATAAAGGTTATGTTGGCAACACGCCTAAGGACGGCAATCTGCCTAACCCGTGAAAGTAACCTGTCGAACGATGGCAACCCATCTAACCCGTGAAGGTAACCTGTATAAGGATGGCAACCCGTCTGACCAGTGAAGGTAACTCGTCTAAGGATGGCAACCTGCCTCCCGTAAAGGTAACCTGCCTTAGAACTGCAACCCGTGTAAATCAGGAAGGTATCTGTCTAACTGCGACAACCCGTCTGACCCGTGAAGGCAACTTGTCGAATGATGGCAACCAGTCTAACCCATGAAGGAAACCTGTCTAATGATAGCAACCCGCCTCACCCGTGAAGGCAACCAGTCAAATGATGACAAGCCATCTAACCCGTGAAAGTAAGCTGTCTAATAACGGCAACCTGTCTAACCCGTGATGGTAACCTATCTAACGATGGCAACTGATCTTACCCGTGAATATAACCTGTCTAATGACGGCAACCCGTCTAACCCGTGAAGGTAACCTGTCTAACGGCAACATCTAACCCGTAAAGGTAACCTGTCTAGTGATGGACGGCAACCCATCTGACCCGTGAAGGTAACCTGTTTATCGAATGACAACCCATCTAATCAGTGAAGATAACCTGTGTAAGGATGGCAACCTGTCTGACCAGGCTAATGATGGCAACCCATTTTACCAGTGAAGGTAACCTGTCTTAACGACGGCAACCCATCTAACCCGTGAAGGTAACCTGTCTTAACAATGGCAACCCGTCTAACCCATGAAGGTAACCTGTCTAAGGGTAGCACCCTGCCTAACCCGTGAAGGTAACCTTTCTAAGGATGGAGACCAGCCTAACCTGTGAAGGTAACCTGTGTAAGGATGGCATCCCCTCTTACCTGTGAAGGTAACCTGTTAAAGATAGCAACCTGTCTAACCCGTGAAGGTAACTTGTCTAAGGAAGGCAACTCATCTAACCCGTGAGGGTAATTTGTGTAAGGATGGCAACCCGCCTAACCCGTGAAGGCCTCTGTCTAAGGAAGGCATGCACCCACCATGCACCAGTCGGTAACGTCCATTATCTGAGCTACTCATGGGCTGCACCATGGCACACTCATAGGTAGCTCCCATTGTCGGATTGCAGAAGAGCTACTCTCTAGCTGTTTCTCATGTGGTATTGCTGTTGTGATGCTGATAGTCCTCGAATGCATATGGTATTAATAATGGAAAGATTTAGTGCATTGCAAGCAGATGAAGTCCAACATTTATTCTGTTTTTTTTTTTTAGAAGATGGATCGTTGCATGCCGATCTTGAGTCTTCCTAAGAGATAATTGCTGGACAAACAGGTTGGATCCCTCTGTATAATCTTAATCTGATTCTGCTATACACTACTGACAATCGACTTCACCAAACATGACCTCGTTTAGTGTTTTGGAATATGGAAATGTCGCCAAAAGGTTTCCTAGATTTATTCATCGAAACAGAAAACACAACAAGTAGCACCTGTAACATTATGGGCTGGCACCAGATTATAGGAGAGCTAACTAGTCACGAATCAAAAAAGGTGGGATGGGGTGGGGAGGGGGAATGTTGCGAAAAACCAGGCAAACTGGGATGAAACTCTTTCCTAGCTCGTCGACAACCCGGGCTTTCTGGTTTCACTCACTCCTGCGCACAACACACACACATACACATACCCCATGGTCGATCTACCAACTTCACGAAGGCAATTTGGCATCGAGAGGGGAAGAGACAGAAAGTCCAAGATATGACTGGAGGCAGAGAAGAAAACCGAATAAAAGAAAGAAGGTTTAGATTTTGAACGAGAAAGAAGAGGGAAAAAAATGGGGTAGATGTAATCACGATGGCACAATTCTTCACTTACAAGTACATTATTCGTTAGTAGCTGGCTTTTCAGCATACCGCTTCTGTCTAGCACAATGTAATGTAACATTTGGCGGGAAATGTCAACTCGATGCCCCACGCTGCAGTTACCCTAATTTCAGTAACGTGGTAGCACCGTGCCTTGAGCGCTTTCCCACAATGCTCGCAACGGGTAGTGTGACTGCCAACATGATATTCAGGAAGTCCAACAAGTGTGAAGGAGATCGTGGAAGCCACACTTGGTGTGCTGTTGCTTAAGCTTTAATAACTGTGCACAAGTTAATACTAGCTTACTGTTGATGCTGTATTAATTCCTGTTTACAGTCATTTAATTTGGTCTTGTCGGGACTTCCACATTGAAGTTTCCTCCACCTCCAACCGATGTAGTTTCATCTGAAGTATAAGACAGCGAACCCCTTTTGTGTCCTGCTCTTCTTGTTAACACTTTAGATTCAACCAAGGATTGCCCTGGTCTAATATTTATTTTAGTGCAATGAAAACTCCAATTTATTCGCCGTAAACTTGATATTAGCGATCGACGGAGAATTCCGAGATGGTAGGTGGCCCTAAAGCCAGATGCCCTACACATTAGGTTTGTTATTTAAAAGATACTTTTACGTGTCTTGTTATTAACTTACTAATACAAAATTCCTAGTTCTACATCTACAAAGATACTTTGTACTGATTCATTAATGTTTGACTTGTATTTGTTTATCTCTCTTGAAGCCCTTTACTAATGCACCTTAGCGACGGATGTTGGCCTGAACACCGATGCTTATTTGTCCTATTTCTCTGTTATTTACTTATGTAAATGTTTATCGAGCCACATATTCTTAATGACTGTAAAGAATGACTGTAAAGAATGTGTTGGACTTCTTCGAATTTAAATTCGACTGCATTTTGTCGTGAACATAAAAACCGTTAGCTTTAGTATTATATATAGAGATTGTAGCCGGTTCACCCCGAGGTAAGAGCAGGCCCTGAGTGCAGTCCAATAAACTGAGCGACCAGGGATAGAGAGATAAATCACATGACCTTCCTCCACCAACCTGAAAACTGTGATTCGGTAGTGGGCCAACCAGGAAGGCCAGCAGTCTCCCTAGTTCGATGGCGTCTCACAACTGGCCTGTCTGGTCAGGTCAAACAGGTGCTGTCAACTTCAACCATCCGCTGTAACTAGAAGTACGTATGTCTTGTGAGACATAGAATCGTTTGTGGGCTAGTCTTTGTAGAGCGGACGCCATGCAAAGTCACGGTTAGGATCCCTAATGTAGATCTAAAGTACGTGTTTACTGGTCGCTAGGGTTTCTTCATTAATGTTTCGATGGTTTACCCAATATACCGTGGGCACTCTGACCCTCTCCCTGGTAGGGTGCAGGGATGGTCATGTCACAGTGATTGAATTCGTAGGGATTGAATAGTTAAAACTACAAGTTAACTTTTTAACTATTAAGCAAAATCACAAGCAAGAGTCTGCCATGTTTCGATGCAAGATCAATTTGAGATGTGAATCTACTGTGATTTGAGCTGCTGAACTGGAAATACTTGTGTTGTGTTCTGAAGTGAACTAATGTCACTTCATGCAAATAACTGAAAGATCGTTCAACTGCAACTCCTAATGTTCATCTTCGTTGAAGTAAATATATGCCAACAGTGGTGATAGTTCAGTATCTAATAGCGGCTACCTTCAAGTCACTGATTGAACTGCTAGTTAACGTGGCTAGCCTTGGGGACCATTGCAAGAACCAATTTTCAAGTCAGGACTTCGTGTCGTTGGAGGCATGGTTTCTAGCTCAAGTCGGCTATAACCAGGTGGTTTTCCTTTGGTCTGCTCTGGTCTCCCCTAACTCATAACTCCTCCCCTTCGAACATAATTAGGAAGTCTCCAACCCAGAAGCAAACTACTTCCACTTACAAACCATAGTATTGCTCATTCTAGTCCAATTATTTCATTGTATATGCCCCTCCCAAACTATCCTGCTGCTGCACCACCCTCGTTTAATCCAGGACTAGTTGGATCAAGTTAATGTTTCCCTTAATGTCGGTCCACTGTCTGGTCTGGAGAATTTATAAATAATAATAATGATTATTATTAAAACTGGCCTACCTAAAAGTTGTCATGGCGCATCAAACGCCAAATGGTGGGATGAAGGTTAGCATTTGATATCCCGACTTCAAACGGCGAACAAATTTATAGGAATCCCTAACAAGTTTTGTTAGGTTGATATTATCTATTATAGTTTTTATATATGCTAAACGAATTGCATCAATAATGTCTAGGTATGGTAGTGATCTGGTGATGGATTTGTTTGCCAGTTCGAGTCCGGGTCACTCACGTCACTTGAACGAACCGTAAGTGCATACAGGTGACTTACTCTACTACATTATTTCTAGTGTATCATTTTCGCTCATGGCTTATTTCCAATTTACCATCATGTTATTTGCGTGGTTTATGTCTATTTGTAGCGACCTAATAACAGGTTAACAAGTTATTTTTATGCCAGTGGACGAGTGGTCATATCGGTATGATAGTGATCTGGTGATGGAATAGTGGATTACTGTACTATGTTATTTCTAAAGTATCATTTTAGCTGATGGTTATTTGAATTTCTAATTTACCTCCGCTTTCAAAGTAGTTAATTCAAACAGTTTTTCTGTGTTTCGTGATAGAAAGCTATTTCGTAAATGACAACTTCAACTACGTCTTATGCCGTCGTTTTTTGCTATGCTTCAGATACCATTGGTCACGAATTAGCACGGTAAAGTATTAAGTCGTCTATGTTCCCGAACTCCGAACAGGCAGAAAACTTCAGCAGTACCCAAACCCGTAAGATTTCGTAAAACCTTTTTGTTTTGTTTTATATTTCATTTGTTGCCAGAGATTATGCTCTTAATCAACATATCTCAACTCTTTCTATTTTTAGTCTTCTGTACAGACGAAACAACGGGGAACTATAGCAATGAATTCATCTGTCTTTAGTGGTACTCAAGAGGAATTTTAGAAACACGCAAATTAAAACATCGTTGTTTCCTTATAGCTAATAGGCTTTTTTGACACAACTAAATGAAATGATAACATTTGATGGTCGCATTTAACAACTTCAGGAAGACACGCAACCATAAAGAACGATAGATATTAGCGTCATTAAAAAAACCTTTCAAATAATGAATGAATAATGAATAAAGAATAATGAATGAATGAATAGGCCTACTCTCGAATGCAACTGTCCGTTAGCTGCTACTTACGAAATTAAAACGGCAGCTAAAAATTAGGTCTGAAAGCTGACAATTAAACTTAAACGAAACACATTTTGGATTAAAATGTGTTTAATCGAAAACTAGGCCTAAAACACATTTTGTGATGGTTACTACTTTTATATTATGTAATAGAGATTGTGGTTGCAATGTGTGGTAGGGGGTGTGCGTCGTAACATTTTCGTTGGAGGTGGCCCGAAAGTGGCCGGATGTGGCCGACAAGTAACCCCATCATGTAAGGAATGGTACCAGATAGAGACAAACGGTTTTCACCATTAGATTCAGCATCCAAAAATTAGTAAAACTGAATAAAAGAAAACCTGAAGTATGAAGGAGAAGTGAGCCGGAAGTGGTGGAAGTGTACAGAAGAACAGTTGTAACAATCACTGAATTCGCTCGTTTTATCGAAGGCTTATTATTAGAATTGAAAGTAATTGAGTGTCTGCCTGGCGATGTATTTCAATCCACTTATTAGATTAGTATCATACTTGATACGCAATTGGGGCTACATGTAGAGCTGCTGAAAATTACATTTTCTGAACACAGGAATATTATAATTATAATTATATTATAATATATTATAATTATTAATATAATTAATATATTAATATTACTATTATTATAATTATTATAATATTATATTGAATTAGCTATACATTACGCTAAATTTATGCCCAGAGAGACGGCACTAGCGGAAGAAGAAGCAAAAGCGACTGAATCAGATTTAGTTGGAGTTTCGATTACGAAATAACTTTTGATTACAAGCCATAGAGGAATGTAAAAAGCTTACTTTGAAAATCCTACATGTAATTACTACTACACATCAAGCATAAATACAACTTATGAAAGATTCAGAACATGTTTGGAGACTGCTAAAGTGTAAAACCTATTTTGTAACACTTATCATGCAGGTAGATCAACAATTTAGCAATGGCTGCCATCTTGTGTCCATTCACTGGCAGTGGAACGACGTCACAATGGACTGAGCATATTATTAGCTTTTATTAATACAGGTACAAATCCATTCTTGCCGTCATTTACTGAGCCATTTTGACTTGCCATCTGAGGATTATGAATGATGTGCAACGCCTGCTCCCTTGCAGTGACTTCAGGTCATCGATAATCGCAAAACCCATACACCACCTAATTATGGGTATCACCAGATGACCAAGTAGGCACCTAACCAAAACACTCATATCACTTACGTTGGTGGTGAGCAGTTTTAAACAAACAACATGGGTGCCTGGAGCAATGGCTACTGCTGGATGCTCTGCAAACCAGTTAACTGCTTAAGTATGAGGTGCCATCCTTGTGTAGCAGCCCCCAGTCCAGAACTGAACAGCCATCTGAGAATCAGAATATATCATACGGTAGTCCACAGGCAGTAATCCATGACAACAAAACATGGTCATGTCTTATTTACTGGCATAGGTTTAAAGACCGGTATGCAGAGCCTCACACCATCATCAAAGATCATTCCCCAAAAGATGCGTCACAGTAGTATTGCATACCATGGTCATAAGAGGAAAATCGTTGACCATTGAAACACAGAATTCCATCATTTCTGCAGCAGTCACTTAGTTGAAGAACCATGGCTCTGCCTTTGTAGGTTAGATGCGCTCCCAGCCAAAGCCATGGTGCCAGATGGTGAGAGAGACAATTTTGGTGTCACGCCAGCCGAAAATTCATAGGGTCTTTTACATTACTCATCTATGGCTCTACAAATGAAACATTTATTTCTCGTTTTTCCGTCTTCTGACATTGCACCAGAATTTCCAGACATCTCAGACCAGACCAGACATCGCCAGTCATAAGGAAATGTGATATAGCCACATTGTTTGGTGACTCTGTGGTCCATACTGCCACAGCTAAAATCTACAGGATCGAGCAAATCAGCAGTATTTCAGCTTGCTGATGCAATAGCAACATAACCTGATCTAGAAACATAGGGCCGAAACTGACATACGCAACAGACTATCTGCGGTTATCCACCTACTGACACTGACATCAAATTGTAGTGACCCGATCGTAGCCAACACAGAGAAGATAGAAAACTAATGTTCAATTCCACCTGGAAACGAAATAGGTGGCTGCATTGGATCAACCATCATCTTCAATCATAGTCTGCAGCCACAGGACGACACAGGCTTAGTTTGCCACTATACCTTAAAACTCACTGTCCACTGTCTGCATCACAACTGGGTCAAAATTAGAAGTAACACCGGAATTAACAAAAAAATACATGCCAGATTAATTTTAAGAATTACTTGTGCTCCATTACCAAGTCAAGCCACTTCCTGACATTAGTAGGTGCGCAGCACCAGCATGAAGAAAATATCATCCATGTAGGCATGGATGTTGCTTACAGCTCCACTAGACGACAAACTTGTTAAAAACACTCAAACAAATGAGGCTCTGTGGCAGGACCTAGTAGACTTTGCAGATGAAAGACAATGCTAATTTTCTCTTGAGTAGCCCCTCTGACTAGACATTAGGTTAACAGACGCAGTCACAGCCATCTTCACTAGAAAGAGGTAACAAATTGAAGGCTCACACTGTTATACACCAACTTTATGTCAAGGAGCACTGCAAGAACTGCTAACTTGGAAGTCAGACTTCATGGATAATAGTCTCTAACAGCAGGATTTGCACCCTGGGTCAGATATACTCAAGTGACAAAGTGTACTGGATATAGGTGTCCACTCTACTCCAGATGCCAGTGGAAACATCTGATTCTCGTGCATTTGAAGATATTCCACATACGTAGTCCCCATGCAGGGCAATATGTCGGTAAAGGGGCCTGTCTCTCCCCACTGTAAGCACCAGTACAAGAGTCAGTGGCGTAACTTAGTCAGCGTGGGCCCTGGTGCAGGAAATTGGAGTGAGGCGCTTTCCTTCCCCGCACCACCCCATATGGCTAAGGACGACATGCATGGTAAATGGTATCAAGTACCCCCCCCCCCCCCACCCTGTCACTTCCCCCTCACCCGTCTCCTTAATGTCAAGTCCCTGACACCCCCTCCCCCGTCTCCTTAACGTAAAATTGAAGTCAAGTTTCCGTGCACGACGATTTTCGATCAACAGTATGACCACCAAGCCGTTTTAATAGTTACGTTAAATATGTTAGATGGCCACCAAGTTGTTTTACGCTGCTTTGTAAATTAAGCCCCGTCCACACTAGGAAAAAAAAGCCAGAGCCTGAGCTGTCCACACTGGACCCGACCTGGACCATCATGTCCTGGTCAAAAGTGGGACTTCAGACCGCGATCCCATGTATTTCAAGTGTGGACGTGGTCGGTGTGCGAGGGGGCGCTTTATGGAAACGTTTTGACGTTGAGACTAGTGCTGATAAACAATATCGAGATAAAAGGAAAGCACAGGAGGGGAGGCGAGAAAGGAACAGCGACAGCGCGAATATGTTCTAGCGAGAGAAAAGTTATTAAAGGTCAGGCCCTGGCCGCGATTTTGGGGTCCTTTGTGGATGGGATATGAAAAGACGGGTGTTGGGTTTTCTCTTTTTGTGTTGCCTGGTTCGAAAGTCAGGCCCTAAACACAAACACGGTGTTTTGGGTCAAGTGTGGACTTCAGCTTAAGATTAAGTTTTGGAAAATGATCGTTCTGCAGTTGACACCTGCACAGAACAAGTAAGAAAAATAGAGCAAACCTTGCACATGTCTGCATTGCTGTTTCCACATAGGTGGAGAATTACAGGAAAAGATTTTGCAACCCGTGGATACAGCAATAATAACTGAGATGTAAACCAACAATAAAGCTGTAAAATTAATATATTATCTCGAAGCTAAAGTAAACTGCAGTTTACTTTATCTTCATTTACTTTCGTATCTACTCCAGTCCCCGGATGCTACGACGGGTGTTTCTCTATTATTTATCTCGATTATTTTTCTCTCACTCTTCCGTTTTCGCTCTCTCTTTCTCTCTCGTTTTTGCTTTATTTTTTTTTTTTATTTGTGTGTGGGCCCCCCCTCTACTGTCCTTCAGCGTGGGCCCCCCTGCAGCTGCACCCTTCGCATCCCGCACGTTACGCCACTGACAAGAGTATCAAACTACCATTGCAGTGGCATAACACCCATACAGCGTACTTTATTAATTATCCTAAATCAACATGCACGATTCTGTAATCCACGTGGCATCTGATAATTCACAAGGAAGTGTATTCAGATCCCTCATACACCTGGGAAAATTAGGCATTGAAAGATTTGGCCGTGTTAATGCTTCAACATTACAAGGCGGCATCGGGAAGAGGGCCCTTTCTTATCACAGATTGTCATCATTTACTCAGGAAAACTTCAGTTCTGAAGTGGTCTGGTAGAATATTCACTGCTTTGTTCTCGGCATTGCCTACTTTGTAGCATTCATTGCCTCGTCCACGGCTTACAACCTGTAATGCCAATTCCTCTGGGAAAGAACTGATTATAGGCACTCTGCAATGTCCACCATCTCTCAAATTGCTACATTTTCCTCTACAGATGCTCTTTCATTCACCACATCCCCAAGAAACCATCTCAAGGGGTGCCATGCCATCACGCTCCATAACACAATAGTCATCTGTTGTGCACCTACCACTTATAGACAATCACAACTGCTGCATAGCCATCATCCAACACAACCAAATAAGGGCCTGGCAACAGGCTATTTTCTCCAAAACCAGTCTCTATTAATTCTGAACAGTTCAACATCTTGGGAACTATACCCATCTCGAGTACCAACCTCTGGCGACGCCACACCTATTCTGTTACCTTCGAAAGGCACTGGCTGGAAGTCGTCCATTCAATGTGCACATTCCCCGGACGATTCACCAACTGTCGTTCAGCTACCTGAAGACGTGGAAATGAGCTCATTATGGTCCCTGGGCCCTCCATGAAAACTTACCAGTTCACCAAGTAAAGCTGGATCTCTGTCTTGATGTAGGACAGGAATTTGAAGCCCTTATGGTAACAACACATCACCACTACCTACTTCTGCTGCCTACGTTCCAGGGTCCCCTTAGAGCTTTGCATCAACCCCTCATGGCTCTGGCCAGAGTGTCCACACATGAGATGATGATAGCGCCATCGGGAGATGGCTCTTAGAAATACTCGCATGTTAGGCCCAAGTTTTTCATCTGTAAGCAGTTCACAGCCTGATCCAGTTCATTAAATATCTCGCCTGAGGATTACCAGCCACAATGCTACATCAAGGACCACAAGCAATTCCTTGATTTCTTGTCATAGAATTACCCAACATCTCCATACTCTCATAAGTTAACCTATCCTAGTTAAACCTCAGATCGGGTGTCAACGTGACGTTCTCACACTAAGCAAATGTTGACCACTGAACGACTCACAGTCTTTCCTTAGACTGTGCCCACATCTTCCTGTACACGGCCCTAAAGCCTAGTGATGTTCAAAATACCAGAACAGTCATTTTGCCACTACTTCTTACCCTTGCAATGGCCTTAAGTCTCCCCTCATACATAACCACCTTAGTACAATGGCAGTATTTCCCAAATCATAAGGCAATAAGGGCCATCTTGCCTCTTCTCTAGTCATCGCCTTCTCTGAACTCACAGTTAACAAGGTCAGTGGCGTTTGAAGCGTCATCCCAAATGGGCCGCCATTCAGACCTAATTGAAGTTGACGTGATCAGCTTAACTATTCAGAACTTGACTAACGAACATAAAGTTTGAACATGTGACATCAGCAAAAGGTAGAATTTTCACCAGGGTAAACATGACAGGATCTGACAGGAAAGAAGTGACATCAACCTGCATATTTTATGATAAACAGGCAAAACAGGAATTATAATGTGCCGGAGAGTAAAAGGAAGAATCCCCAATTACTGTTAACGAAAGTGAGCATCGTCTACGAAGGAAAAGATAGGATAAAACTGAAACTTTTAAGTTCTGCGAAGCAGCACACTGATGCTTTGTGAATTATTGGCCCACTCGGCAAACTGGAATTATAATTCTTGGCACTAGAATGTTCCAGCAAGTTCCACAGTTATAGTGGTGGTGGCGGTGGTGGATTAGGACCGATTAACTAAACCTGTAAGTGTAGCTAACCATAAAATAAATGTTTTAGAAAGATGAGAGCATAAATCAAAGCTCTCTTCTTATTAAGCCGATCCAACTTTTGTTGTTTGATGCTACAATGCAGTATTAGTTTGGCTTTTTTAAAGCAAATATTTGATGCAAGCTGGCATCATTACGTCAAAAAACGGCAGACACAAGTTTATCATTTTCTTAAGAGTGTCCAGACGCTTGCCTATTGCATGCTAACTAAACCAGAGTGCTTGTGTTTATTTTAAAAGTCCAGAGCTTTTGCAGCCACAGGCTAACCTGGTTTCAAAAGTGAGTTTGGTCAGCTTCGTAACAGAACTGGACAAGTTGTGAAACTAAAGCAGTTCGTGGGGAGGAGGGGGGGGGGGGACTATAAAAATCTCCAGAGGCACTATTGTCGTTACTGTAAATCAGAAAATATAAACTCAGTATAAACGATGAAGAAAGGAATTGATTAGGTCAGCTCTAACCAATTAGATTGTCTGATTGATGAAGAAAGGAATTGGTTAGCTTCTAACCCAGTAGCTGAGCCAGCATTTTTGTTGAAGGGGGTGGGGGGGGGGGGTGGCAAAAACAGTAAAACCATGGTGGGGTATACTCTCGCCCATAACAGTAACAATGAATGGTCTCTGCCCCCGCCCCTACCCTGGCTCCCTGGCTAAGCCACTGACTGCTCCAACCAATTAGATTGTCTGATTGTACCGACAGTCATGTTGTCAGGTTTACGACTCTTCAGGAGACATGCCACCATGAAAATGCGGGTACCAGTTTTACGAAATAGGGGGATATACGTCCGTTTCGAAGACAAGGAGCATTACAAGTTATCAAAATAGTTAATGAAGTCTATCACATGTCTAACGGAAGAAGGTACACGTTCCTCCAAAGCTTCTAATTCTATTGAACAGTTTTCAGAAACTTTCAGGGAAACTTGCAGCTCGTTGACAATCGGCTCCCTTTCCGCACCATGAAGCGATCTTTGTCAC
>JAHWFP010048184.1:1197-29452 GCA_023313725.1 Lithobius niger | reverse complement strand
GAGACAAATTCTGGTTTATTTCTACACACTTTTTGAGAATGCTACCGACGCCATTGGCTAAAATTATAGAAAATCGCAGCTGTCTAAAATTGTTGAAAATAGATGCCTGTAACTGAAACTTCATACCGTTACTTAAACCCAAAAAATGGAGCACAAATACGTCCGTCTAAAAGAATTACCCTTCCTCCCGCCATACAAAAAAAAACCTTACAAACTCTTCTTTTTGGGGGGGAGGGGAGAGGGACTCCCATCCTATAGCATTGACCTTCAAATTTTCAACCTCTGTGTCATTACACATACCATGCAAACCCAGGCTTCACAAATCACAATTGTGTTCTTGTTAGGTATAATTCCCACTCAGGCATGTTTATCTTGTTAATAATGTGTGCTGTTTGGGGCTGACCCTCTTGTTATTTCAACCACCATTGCGGCATCCTGGCTCATCAGTATTACACTCGAGACAGTCTACCACAAAAAGCAACCCCTAAGGTGGCTTTCATGCAAACACGCATATTCATGATGCACGTAGGGGCTATGTTGAAACCCGGTTCCCACATGCATGCACATCGCCACTTTCATGGATCTTTGGGAACTCTAACAATAAACCTAGGCAAGAATCCATCTAGACAACAGCCAACGACAACAAGACGTATTAGGGAGCTCACCTGAGCTTCCGTAGAAGATCATTCTAAAGCGGCAAAGTGAACAAGCCGACCAAGTCTGGTACGAAGGCTTTTACGGACAACAGCGAGTAGTGTGATTGGGAGCAGATCTATTGTGTTTAAATTCAGTGTTTAGTCGTTCGTTACCATTAGGCAACAAAACCACCGCACTATCGCAGATGCATGTGCCACAGGTACCGAGTCTGGCCTCAGCCCACCTGGCATTTTCGGGATGAGAACGGCCCTGTGATGTCTCGTGCTCATGTCGATTGTAGCATGTAAAAGAACCTAGGAATTTCCGATGGGATTTACTTAGCAAAATTTTTACTTTCTTCTTCTGGCATCATGGCTATGGCTGGGGGCGCAGCTAAAGCTAAAGCACTATCCCAGATAAAACAAACTGCTTCCAATATATGCATAGCTTTTCTGAAATGTAGAAAACATTATACGATGGCTAGGGGTAAATTGAAGACAAGGTACTGGGGAAGGGGGACGGTGTAAAGAAGAAATATCTGAATGGAAGTGAAATAAATATTGAAACAAAATGCTAATGTCAGTGTCCCTTCTGATGGTACAGTTAGTTAAACAATTTTTTCTCAGATGTTTGACGACTTTCGTACACTTTCAATAACATCAAGTATACAGTTTTCTCCCTAACTACGACATACCAGTAAAACCACTGATAATTTCCGTTGAATGCATTTTGGCAACCTCGAAATATCGGAAAACAAGTTTTAAAAAAATGTTTAAACAATGCGGTGCAGATAAAAATTAAAACACACGGAGCACTACGCATTACACGAAATTAAAAAAGCACCTAATGTTTCGAAGATTTTTAAATGAAGACAGAACACAACACTACAGAAACGTTTCACGGTGCCGCCATATTGGAATAGTTAATCCCAATGTGGCAGCTTCCTGGCGAAGAGTTTCTGTAGTGTGTTGTCCTTTTACCGTTTTACCTTTGAAATTGAAGACAACTATTTAATCGTCGAAATATTAGGTGCCTTTTTAACTTCGTCTAATGCGTAGACTGTGTTCCATGGGTTTTTATTTATATCTGAGAAATTAAGAGTCTTAAGAGAAATTAAGTGTGTTCGTCTGAACCCTGAATGTGCATAATAAAAAAATCTAAAGTGGTTGTTTTTCTTTACAGACCTCCAGTAACTTCCAGGAACCCGCATATAATAGAAGAAAATAACTACTTCAGTTCACATGTTGATGTCTTTGAATTTCACGACAGTGATAATGACGTGAAGAGTGTCGTATCAGTATCTGTGACATCATACACTAAGAAACAGAACCGTCGATACCAACGGAAGGTTAAAAAAAAACCGTCTTCACCAAATAGTTGCAAAACTGACAGAGTTTCACACAAGGTTTCTCGTGTTCTGGAAGAAGGGCTACCAAAAGTTGGTAAGAATCGCTTATCGTCACATAAGAACTCTCTTCAAAACGTTACAACTCCTCCCTCAACAAAGCTTAAAAATACAAGTCGTAAGTCAAAGGTCCATAAAGAAAATAGTACGAAGAATAAAAACATGCAACCAAAACGAAAGACCAAACGGAATTTTGTGTCGTTAAGTGACGCCAATCGAGAAACACCACAACGAAGTCCAATAACTTTGAGACCAAGAAACAGATTACAAAAAAATATAGATTCAACCTTCCACTACGAAATGGATTCTATCCCCACTACTCCTATGTCTAGCGATTCTTCGTCAGACTCTGCTCCTAATTCTGGACTTGGAACTCCCATTCCTCCACAGTCACCAACGTCGTCACCTTCTAATTTTGAGCCGAGACATGATGCTTGTAGCAGTGATACCATTATTCCTGTTCCTACTCGAAGAATCAAGTGTTCCTCTGCGGCTTTATCTCACCCAGTATCTATATTAAGTAAGACGCGTCGAAGTGCTTCTACTGATTTTCCATGGGAATTACTAACCGGTAAGCGTACCAGGTCAACTGCTCGTGTTCACTTTGCATCTGATGTCGACAAAGGAACACAATCCTCTTCTTTGAGCGATGAAGAAGGAGACTGCGTCCTCATATCACGAGCAGTACCACAAAATGTTGGCAAAACGGACACCTCCAAAAAGCAGGAGGAAGCACAAATAGCCACAAAGAACACATGTGAACTTACCCGGAAAGTAAGCTTGTGTTCTTTTGTTCCAATACACTTTCTGGACCAGCACCAAGGATTGATAGGTGACACTCCAAATACGACTAACCTTTTAGACGTTGGTTTTGACGTAGATGACCTTTCCAAATTTGGTGGAATTCAGACTGACTCCACTCAAACAGAGTCTAATGAACAGGGCACGCTGGAGCGTAAAAATAAAACTCGGAAGATGCCTAAGACCAGTAAGGCACAACTGGAAGTGCCCAGTGTTGATGACAAGAGAACTGATACCTCTGCACGAGCAAGAGATGTTACTGGCAAAACGAGTGAGTCACGGCCTGAAACCACCACTCCCACAGAAAATAAGGGTGATGTAACGAATGAAGTCGAAAACATAAACGGCTCTATCTCTACTAAAGCATTTGAAAATTCTAAGAACATTGAAGAAAACATTTTTCCAGTAGAGAATTTTGAAGAAAACAGTAATGACCCATCTCAAGACATTGTTCCTCCTTCTTATGACGTGGAAGCTCATGCAGTGACTGGTAGAGTTCGAAGGAAATGTTCCACAAGATCATACAAAGAGTCAAAGACTACAACAGAAGCTTGTCATAAAAAGCCTGTGGCAAGCTGTACTGATAGGGTAAGTGGAGCAACAAAAGGTTGTCGCGTTAATGAACATGAAGTTCTTCTTGATTCTAACATCTCAGTTACAAAGTCATTGCGTTCAACAAAAGCACAAAAGGAGACGAAAGCCTCATCATCTAGTACATCAAAATCTGTCAAAAGAAGCACAGCATCTCGATCAGGCAACAAATGCAAAGATCCCAATAAGGTTGATGCTCAAGAAAATGTACAACTTGTTGAACAATTTTTTGATTCGTCCACCTCTACTGAAATTTCAAAACCTGACGGACGAGATGTCACGACAAGCAGTGACGTACTAGACGCATCGTCACAAGAGTTGCAATGCACTCCGAATACCGCATTTGTGAAACTGTATCGTAAGAGTTTGGAAAATGCCAAGTTAGCACCTTCCAAAAACGAGGCAAGAGGCCTTAGGCCTAACTATGCGGCTTCAGAATTAAAAATTCATGATGGCCCAAATAAGCAAAAGAAAGTCCCTAATGCTGGTACTTCTGGAGGACCACTGACCAGTGGGGTTAAGCTTACACCCCCAATCTCCGAAAGCAACATACGCAATGAGCATGATATGGAGAACAATGTGTCGCAGATAATCAAAAATACTTACACGCCATTCAACCTAAATCAGCCACACAAAGAAAGTTTGTCAAAAGTAACTGATGAAGGACCTGAGACTCGTGGGAAAATGGCGGAGACTAATTATGATGCATGTGCTTTGGGGAACCCAGGATACCAAATAACACAATTAAATACTGTGTTACCAGATAATGAAACAAAACGAAGAACATTGTCTTCCAGGTATTTGAAAATCCGACGCAAAACTGTGTCGTTTCAAAGGCTTGAGCATGAAAAATTGTCAGCAAATCCAACAACAAATTGTCTTTCAACTAATAACAGAATCGATGATAATCACAGTGATTTATGTGCAGCCAGTGTAAAAGTGAATAACTCTCTCGTGTTCCCAGTACAGCGTACATGCCTTGAAAGAAAACTCGAGTCAATCACAGAATTGTCAGGTAATGACTCACGTGCGGCAAAAGAAAAACCTGCAACATTTGCCATTGGTAGTAAGGAAGCACAAGAAGCTCAATTAAAAACTACCGCGTTAGGAAGCAACGCTCCAAAGCCAACTAAGACACTTTCGTCAAGGCGGCGAAGTGGGCAAATGAAGAAAAGTGTGTCGTTCCAAAAGTTTGAAAAAGCCGTGTCAGAGGTATTGCAGAGCACACCTAAAGTTGTATCTGCAATAAAACTGCCCCCATTTAGAAGCCACAATCATAACTCCGGCAGTGACATAATTGAAGAAAATCCTTCCGCTATTGAAACCAGCCCTGCTCGACAGAAAGAGGCGAGTAACGACTTAGAATGGGTTAAGTTAACAGCTGATACAACTAAACCAATGGAAGCGCATGGAGCCAAGACTGCTGAAAACATCATAAAGAACAAGATAACTGATTTAACACAAAAATCACCCGAAATAACTTCTGAATTGCATTTAAATGTTTCAAATTATATAGATTTTGGCGACGATCACAATGATTTTGGTGATGATCACAATGATGTGTCAGACAGTGAATTTCATGTCATCATTGAAGATGACACACAAGAAAATCTGCCTTCAAATCAACCTAAAGGTAGTCATGAAGTGACGGCTAATAAAACCATTAAACTGGATGAACGAGATAAATCTGCAGCTAGCGTTCAAAACAAAACTGGAAACATCGATACCCTAAAAACAGCAACCCGTGTTGCTCGTGAAGAAATTATTTCTGAAACAATTTCTTCCAGAAAAAGGGCCATTAACAATATCACATCAAAAAGTCCAAGAATGGACATAGAAAGTGCTGACAACAATGAGCAAGTTGAAGTGGTGAAGTATAAAGCACTGGAATTTGTGTCCAGGTCTGTCGCTATTGAAGCTCGAACACAAGCGAGCATACAAAAGAGCATTTCTCTGTTGCGGAAGAACTTTGACTCGTGGTTGAAGGATTTGTTTCATCCATCTCCTACTAAATCTAATTCCTTGAAATCCTTTATCTGCAATGAATCGGATCTAAGCCTTGTTACTTCTGATGATGACAGTGACATAGGTTGCTTCAGCGAACTAGACAGTTGTGGCGACGTTAACCACATCCCAAATCAAAGGAAATATCATATTAACAAAAATCAAAAACGCAAACAAAAGGAAACTTCACTTGTGGCAATTACTCCAAGCAAGGAGATGTTTAAGCAAGTTACTCTAGTTAAGGAAACTGGTGCTTATTTTGTTACAGGAGACAGTAAGAGTTCTGCAATTTGCACAAAAACTAATTCTCGTCAATTAGAAACCATAAATGAAACCTCTACTTGTACAAGACATGTTTTTACACAGAATGCAACTCTGCGGGAGCTCATGAAAGGAAAAAATAAAGTCAAAGAAAATGAACCTCTCACATCAGTTGTATCATCTACGGTAAAGAATACTGAAACAAACGTTGTGTTAACGAGTATCCTAAAAAGCATATCCAACTATAAAAAGCCAGAACCATTTCAGATGAATTTTGGCTGTTCGCAAGCTGGACTGGACGAAGAATTTGAACAGTCCTCTGATGACTCTGTTGAACGCGTACAAGATGCATCTGTGACATACAAAGCGACTGTACAAGGTTACACTTACCCAGAAAACACTGTTAATATCAAACGATGTATTTCATCAGAGCTTAACACTAACCATGACACAAGATCAGAGCAGAGTCGCAAGCGTAAGGCCACGAGTTGTTTTGGTAACTTTCCTCGTCGAGAGGGTAACATTACCCCCAAAACCCAAGTGAAGAATGTAAGACCCACAGACCTTGATGTCTTTCTAAATACTGGAAACATGAACCTTTTGGGCAACAACTCGGATGATGACCGTAACACATTATCTCCTTACGAATTAGCGGAGGATGTTACAACTGAAAATGTGAAACTGTGCACACCTGCGCACGTTCTTGATTTTAAAAAATTATTCTCTAGCCAAAACACAACTGACAACTGGCCTTCTGGCAAAACGTGGTCAACTCAGCACAGTTATAGCAAGCCAAGTAAAGACAACAGTGAACAGGTTTCTAGTCTATGCAAGAAAATTGTTTCCGATATGTCAGACCGAATGTCAAGAGACAGAGTACTAATCCTTGAAGATGTCACAGAGAGTTCAAGCAAACCTAAAATACACAAAACACATCAGTCATCCATTGCGGACCTTCATTCACGTTCTGGAAGGATTGAATTTGGACATAAATCTTCAAATGACCAAGCGACAGATGACAGTCTTAGTGATCAGGATGAAGACGAAACGTGTTTTAATTATAATACCAGTGCAACATCAGGGTCTTTAAAAATGAAGGAGAAAGCCATATGTGACAATGAAAACTCAAAACTTGTCCAAAACACTGTCGATTCCCCACACCGTGAAACAGGGAATAAACCAGTTCAAAGTAGCCAAACTACGCAAACGAAGCATGATTCTAAAAGTCCAACTGTTGATTCATTTGAATTTAGCAATATTCTGTACAGAATGGAAAATAGGATTCCACCTCCCATTCCAAATGAAGAATACAGTGTCACCAAATATAGTGGGCCTAATGGGTCACGCAGAAAACAAGAATCACACACAAAGACAATTGAAGACATTACAAACAAATTTTTAAGTAACAGTTACGGCGACTGGACGCCAAAACATTATAAAATGAACAAAGTGAATTCAAACTTAGAGGAATGCCCAGTTCCCGAATTTGGAAACCATGCCGCCATTGACAGTACCAGAAATTCATACTCCCGTTCACTCATGAAGATGGACCAGCAAGACGATATTAGGGAATCGGAGCCTACTCTGAAGAAACGTAATGTTGAATCCATCGCAAGGACACCACTGACTGAGAAACAAGGCAAAAGAAAAGATTCCCTTTTCATGGGTAATGAAAATGTTCTTCCGCGAACTTACACCGGCAAAAAGTACAAGAAAATTGCTGAACGTCCCAAGACTCGACCTCATTCACAGCTCAAGCGACTTAATTCTTGCTCTCCGACAATGCTAAAAGGTGCCTCTAACCAATACAGTCCAGCCCAAACTTATGGATACCGTCGTTTCTTCAAAAGAAAACCTTCAACAGCTGATAGGTTTCCAGTTAATTCTACCGTAGACAAGATTAAGTCAGACTTATCGCGTAGACAGACTGAAACCAAACGTAAAAACTGTATGGCTTATGGGCATTTACCCGTAAGACGTAGCCCTTTGAAAAGCAAAAATCACCAACCCTTAAAGCCATGTAAACGGAAATACTACAACGACGATCCACCATGGACTCCGACGGTTAAAAAAAGCAATAAGAAGAAACGGTCACCCAAGTCTGCTGTTGTAAAGCCAAAATACAATAAACTCCTTATTGATGAAATAATGCTGGGAATAAAAAGATATGATGCAGTTGAAGTCATTGAAATTTCACCGGCAGATTACTGCAGCCCACTGCCGGAAACACCCGAAATCCGGGTAAGTTAAGCCTTTATTTACATTTGTTGTGTTTAAGATGGGCAGGGATTATTATAGATTGCTGCTTGGTTGTTTAGGTAGCCACACACCGTTATTATAATTGTACAGGAGTAGCAGTAATGCACTAGTACAACAGTGAACATCACAAAGGGCCGAAAATGTACGAGTCAGAAAATTTTTCTCTAGTTAGAAAAATCGTTTTCAGTCGGAAAAATGGTCTCCATTTACGTACAAACGTTGTGATGCAAAACGCAATTTTCATAAACATGTGATAATACTGGTTTCTCTACAAAAGAAATACCAGTACTTAAAACTTCTTAGCATTTCTCTTGCCCACACAACTGTAATGGTGAGCATACGATGATGAGTAATGAAGCGTACTACGTTCTCAAAACTATTCTTTCGTGATTCCGGCCCCCATTTTGCTTATCGGCTCACTCTTTTCCAAAACTCTTTTCCAAAACTATTAACGCATGACATCATTTTCGGTTCTGGTGTAATCGAATATTAAACTAAGTGAGTTTAGGGAAGCACTGATGGACTGTTTTCGTGTATCAGAACCAAAATGGCTGCCAAGTTTTTCATCCCCACCCTTGATCGCTCAAGCTTAACTGAGATTGAGTGCTCTTGGATCGTACCACAAATTTGGTGGCAGCCATTTTGGCTCTGATTATATCACTACTTTCTATGGTAAAAAACTGGTGGCTTCAAACTTATGTGATCTTACTAATAGCGATTTGCATGTTCCATGGTATTGTGGATGAAAAGCAAGCGACCAAAGAAAAAAGTGTCGTTAGGTTAAGGTGCTAACACAATAATGCGCATCACCATTGTAATACACCACATTTAAAAAAAACATTCCCACCCATAGTTTGAAAATAAATTATTTACTACAAAAGGTATTAGGCCTATTAACCTTTTGTATAGGTTAACTGTTGCTTGCTTTTTGGATCAAGCCACAGGCCGGAGGTAAAAAATTGGTAAAATGGTAAAAAAAAAAAAAAACAATCTTGGGGTTTATTGTGTTTTTCTTTCAGGTGGGTGGGACATAGTTTTTTGGGTTTGGGTTTTTTTGGCCCAACCCTGGATATGTGTACGTGACATGACCAACAATTCCATCAAATTCATTCATTTTTTACTTTCCCAAGTTCCAATTCGACACTGATGAACCTAATAATGGGTTAAGTGAGTAACCTTTATGCCAGTGGGCGAGCGGGCATAGAGGCTAAACCGGTGTATGGCAGGGTGTCGTGGTGCTAGCACACCACCCTACTAACGCAAGCATATTTCGAATGAACGAGCGCAGACAACATGAATGAACCCTGCATCGAGCGTAGAGGACGACCCGCATGTCAAAAACTCCATCGCGTGACGTCGTTTTTATCAACTGTGTGAAATCTTTGCCCCCTTCGTGTCATTGGTAAGTCATGTTAATAATCAGATGAAATCTGTTCATAACAGGTTGTTATTTTGATGAAAAAAAAAACCAAATAAAAGCCGCCTGCTGGCTTAGTCGATTTTGCTGGTAATCTCCTGTTCAGAGTTGGATTGTGTCACCGGGTCAACCGTATTGCTGGGTCATTCTGGTCAAGTTTTAGGCCGGGCCACCGGGTCTGAGCACCAAAACCGAAATGTCGGGTCAGACACGATAACCAAGTGTGATGCGGCGACCCTAACTGACCCAGTAACCCCAAATTTTAGGCCATACCCAGAACATCAGAATTTCGAATTAAATAGGCCTTTGAAAGGGACGAGAATTGATGAAAATGAGCTGGCTTGTAAGGCTGGGGAGTGGGGGGGGGGGGAGTTTACAGTAGGATAGCAAATTTTTCTCGGACTATATTTCAGATGTTTTTCTTCCTGCCTGAGATCGCACGGTCAATCCAGATTCGACTGGGTTATCGGGTAAACCCAGGTCACTGGGTCCAGATGGGTCACCGGGTCCGGCTGCCACCAGGTCGATCCGGAAAACCGGGTATGGCCTGGTTGTCGGATCACCGGATCTGGCGGGTCACCAGGTCAGTCCGGGTAATTGGTGCAGTCTGGATCATCAGGACCCGCGTCAACCAATTTTCAGGTCGCCGGGTCAAAAAAAGTGTCCCGGCTCAACTCAGCTCCGTTAAACAAAGGTATATTTTTTATTTACCCTAAGCAGTTAAGTATGAAACAGTGACTGACGGGGCGTGCCTTGAGCACTATAGTATACACATTGAAATTTCTGTAATCCTAAAGTGTATGACGCAAGCAATCGTGAAACTCCAGGTGAAATACCGTCCTTTCGTACCACAAAACCTATGATAGTGACTTGGTAGAGAACTCAAGCGAGTACAAAGTCAGATTTTCGTTTATTGTTGGTTTAACTTCCTATATAACAAGTTTGCGAAATACCTGCGACTATAGTCAACATTTTTGTGTAGCATAACGCTGGCAAAGCACAGCTGTGAATTGAGCATCATCAGTCATAAATATTTGACAGTCACTTACCGGATATGTTCACATAACGACTGTACCCATTTACCTAGAGTCTGTCATTCGAAGTGAATTTTTTAACAATTTTATTGCTTCCTTCAATCAGTTTGTATTAGTCTTATGTCAAGGTGAGCTAGACACATAAATAAACCTGGGGCATTTACCCTGAAAGTGGAAAATCCTGGAGGAAGACGGATGCATTTTCCACGAACTCATGAACACTATACAAATATATAAATCAGTTGGTACAGATTTACTAGCTGAAACCTGGGTGGTGTTGGGTGCACCGTTTGCAAGAAGCCGTAACACGTGTATTGGGGCTTTCAATAACCTTTAATGGCTCTGGCTAAGCTTAGTGAACCCAAATGACGCCAGTCTTGCATATGGCTAAGCAACGCTGATATTCGTTCACTTCACTCACTCAATCAGCGCGTCCCCATTCAGTGACTCTTCCCTCCTTTTTTTTCATTTTTGCTTTGTCCAGTTATCGTGTGTACCAACCCCCCCCCCCCCCCTCCCCTCCATTACCCCACCCGGTCGCGCCTCCCTACTTTTTTCCCCCCATTTTTGTACTGATCCCATTGTAAAGCCATCAGCAGTCATTGTCAACAGCTGTTTATTTCCAGTTTGGGCCTAAAAGTAAAATTAAAATTGGTCAATTTCGTCACACGAATTATTCTTTCAGTGTAATTTTGTGCATTTTTGGTCGGTTGATAATCATCTGCTACATGTATCTCGTGCACCTATACATTATTGTTGAACCAAGTGTTTTCCAACTTCTCATAGGCTGGTAATGAGGTAATGTAATTTCATTTAGTGCGAAGTTACGTTCGCCAGTTTTTAATCGAGTCTGGCCTCAGAAATCAGGCTTCTCTTCTCTTTTTTTTTAAACAACTACCGGTTTTTTCAAAAAAAAAGTAGTTCTTTTACAACGTTTACGCAGAGTTCACACAATTTTTTAATTCTGAATTTCCCTAACATTTCCAGGTTTTCCATGTGAAGCCAATGGCAATTTCCAGGTGTTTACGAGATGTTTAGTTAGGGAAAACAGGCAGTAGCTAATCTTTTTATTAATATTTGTACGAAATTAATCCAACTTCCCTAAAAATAGCTGTTTTAGACACTAGTCCAGACGGGATTAAACATATTTTCATCACAGATGTTAGTACTATAGCCTAAGATTTGGTTTATTGAAGTTTTATCTAAAATACTTGAACATATTAAAGAACAGTTTTAAATATTTGCTACTAGCCTAGGATTTTGTTTCTGATCTGCTAATTTAACTGAACTTAGAAAACAGACAGAAAGGGATATTTTCGAATTTCCCTGCTCTTTTCCCTGATTTTCAAAAAATTTCTTGTTTTCCCTGAAATTTCCCTGAAATTTTGGCTCTGTTTTCATTTTTCCTGAGATTTCCAAGTTCTCCAGCTTTTCCAGGTTTTGTCTGAACCCTGCTACGCTAACAGTGGTGCTACTTGCCTTTTTCAAATTTTTTCACATTCCTACTTTTAATTTTTTTCATGTTTCACGTGCCTATTTCCATTTTTTCAAATTTTTCATATTCATACTTTTAATTTTTTTCCACATTTTTCACGTGCCTACATTCTTTTTCACATTATTTTGCTTACCTGCTTTCCACTTTTTTCACATACCTAATTTTTGTATCACCATTTCTTCCTTTTTTACTGTTTCACAATTCTTCAATCAAAGTTTTTCTTTACTAGTAATCTTGGGTAATTTCTTGATAGTTTCAGTGCTTTTTTTTGGCTAATTCTGGATGCCTTTAAAATTTGTTATAATAAAAATAATATTACACCCACTCTTATTATTCGGCTCGTAATTATTAAGAACATACTTATGACAAGATTTAAAAACACAACTTCAAAAAACATATCTGTCTCAAGCTTTACAAATTCATTACACAATTTTAGCCACTGTTTTGCAAACATTTGCTGCTTTCATCTTGAGTTTTTGCTTTAGTTTGTGCATTTTTACGTTTTTTTCACACCACGGCTCGTTTTTTTTCACATTTTTTTTACTAATAGCAAATTTTCAAATTTTTCACATATGTTCATTCTGGCCGCATCCCTGCGGTAAGAAATTCTCCAATTTTATGCTTTAAGCACTTTTTAATTTTAAAAGGTAATCGTGGCAGTTTTGAAACAGTAGCTACCATTCTGTGCTACATTGCTTACACCGCATGACTCTCAACAATGCTTCTGTACGACTAATAAGTGACAAAAATGAATGGAAATAGACTCATTTGAAAGGTGGATATGTAATTTTTCCAATAAGACCAATAAAAATGTTTTACTGTGCATAGGGACTGGACTATGGACATAAATTGTACTACACTTACTTGTTTTTCAATTTTTTTTTTGTATTGGGCACACACTATAGTTCCTATGCATCTTATGGTGGGTTATTGATAAAAAAAATTAAAATAAATTTTGACCTTATTCCTTTAGGCTAGTGCCAATGCCGAACTGGATGTGTTAAAACAATTCTATGTATGATAGTCCCATATGATAGTTAGGCCATTCGCAAGATTCGAACCGGCATTTAATTGGTTTGGAGACGAGGACACCGGGCTGTTGCTGCTCGCTCTGCTCGGGGTACCGGAACCCTTCAGGAAGCTTGCGTTGTGCGTTGGGACGTAGTGATGCAAGGGCCTAATATAGCCAAACTAACTGGAAATAGCTCCGTTTCTATAATCATTGGCCTTTTTGGAAAAAGTTTGTCTATTAACTCTTTCTGATGGGGCGTTTGCATTATTTTCTGTTAATTAGCTTAATAATGGCGCAACTCTTAAGTCGAAATTCATTAGAAAAATTATGAACTATGGTAGTAGATGAAAGGTCATATCTTGAACCTTAATCATAAATAAGGCATTTTATTACCCTTGTTGGAAAAAGTACATTTCCACCTTTAATATGAGCCTATTTGCACTCATTTCTGTTTATTTGCGACATTTCTTTGCTGTACTTGACAGACTTTATAAATCAGTTAAAAAACTTGCTGCGTCGCGTTACGCCAACCAAACTTCCAAAGAAAGAAAAATATATTAAACTTGACTGTTCCTGTCACCATTCAATGAGCGAACGAACGATAGAGCTAGACAAACGTGCAGAAGTTAAATTTCCTGAAATGTTGCGTGAAATGATTTTTAAACCGGTCTCGTTTTTAATCAATACCAACGTTAATAATAATAATCGTTCTTTTCGTGTTAATGAGGGTTTCAAAACGTTATTTATTGGCCTGAATTCTGCTAAAAAAAAAATTTCTCCTTTGCAATCGTCAACTCTAATTGTACGGAATTGCAATGGAGAGTCATACAAACTGTGGAACGTAATATTGCTCATGCCTGTCTGCCTGTCTTTAGTAGCGTAGTAGGTTTAGGTCAGATTGGCGGCATAATTTGTAGGTTTGTAGGGCTCTGGGTTTCAAGACGATAGCAAGAGAAAAAAAAATCAAGGCAAAGAAGCGAGCTTCAACCAGACGGCATTTTTTACTGAATCAAAGAGTAAAGTATTAAGCACTCTAGCCGGTTTTTAACTGCATGTTCATCACTCTTCTGGATTTTGAGCCGCTCACATTCTTTACAACTGCTTCAGGGTTGCGACATGCGTTTTTTTGTGTGCTTTTTGTTTTTTCGCGTTTTTGTCTAAGGCAGTAAGAAAGTACTAGGCGTTTAGGCTACTTTACCGCTTTGTGAGTTCTTGTTTTATAGTTTCATATTTTTTCCTGTTTTGAAACTTTTTCCCTTACTAAGTTCCAGGGATGAGTTCAGGGATGAGCGAAATAAATATTAAAGTATTAATGGAATATTAAAGTTAAAAAAAAAAAAAAAAAACACCAAATTTACGAATGAATAAATTTTGTTTTAAATTTACTCTTGGCTTTGACTCCAGGCTTCCCTCAAGCCTGTCTTGTGTTTACAGCTTTTATTAGTTGAGGTTTCCTCTTGAGGATGAACCAGAAGTGGTGCGAAACGTCGCAGATTAAGGGACCGGTCATTACGTATGGCCCACCCGAGGGGGGGGGGGGGTCGTGTCTAGTTTTTAACGAAAAGACATGTTGCATTAAAAATGTTCTATAAAATATTCCTTACACCCATTTGTTGTCGAGATTCATACAGTTGCACACACACTATTTGCTTGAATGCTCACATCCGTTACATAATCGGCACCTGAAACACCGAAGAATCCACCAAACCAGGTGCCAAGGCTTTTCTACAAATTTTTTTGTAAAAACCAGACTTGCAGAAATGGCACTAATAGCTTCAAAACCTTGTAACACTCACCACCTGATGGGGGGGGGGGGTCTGTGGGGCTTGTCCCCAGAAACTGAGGCGTTTTTAGACATTTTAACTGCTGAAAGTGACATTTTTGAGGTCCAAATATGACATTTTTGTTCAGTTTGTCAGTGTGCTTTTGCCCTCCCCCCTCTTGAAGGGACCAGAAAAAAATTAAGATTCCCGACGAGAGGGTCCAAAAAATTGCATGGACCCCCCCCCCCCCCCCCCCCGAAAAAAAAAACAGATCCCTAAACAGTTCCCACTCAATACCTTGTTGGCTCCTTCTATTCATTTGAAAAAAAATAGTAAACAGGCTATTACAGTTTTTTAAGTGTTTCAATAAATTTTCGGTGGTTTTGCAAAGCTCAAAATTAGGAAATCCTACTAAAATATAGAGAATCTCATCCCTGTAAGTCGATTTTTCTTGGGTGAGGGGTGGGGGGGTTTGGCCGTTTGGGTTATTTTAGTGGTAATCAGTGTGGTTCGCCGGAGAGGCACTGGTCAGCAGACAATCAGGTACCGGGGTCCGTGCCATACAGCCGGTCAAACATTAAAGCGGCACTAAAAAGCGACATTAAAAATCGGCAGAATCTTGTAACATCATTCTGGCGCTGTCTAGCACAATCTAGCACTTGCTTGCACCAAGCGACTGAATGCACAACGGTATCTACATCATTAAAGACGTATAGTGTGTTTGTGTGTGAGTGTGTTTGTACCTCTACTCCTCTGGAACCAAGGCACCTACAAAGAAGGGGGTAGGACCAAATGAAAGATAGTTAAATTGCGTTTCGGTGTCAGTTACGCCTATTTTCATCGCTGTAATTTGATATTATGACCCTCAAATACGCCAAAAAATAACGTCAAAGTTTTATTTACCCTCATGATATTTGTTCATGACGTTATAGTTTGTTCATACACGGGTTAAAATTCGTGACAAACAAACCGTCTTGAAGCTATTAGTTACGTACTGAGATGGTCTGGATGCACACAAAAAATAACCTAAAAATATGACGTATTTTGCAACATACCACGTATAGACGTTTTGTATCAACTGACTTGATGCATGGACAAATCAGACCTATAGACTTGGTTTTAAAAGGTTGTCAAATAATCGTGTTTCTGAAGCACGGAGGTGCGTGGATTGAGCGAGCAAAGTGAACGATTCTGCATAAACTAAACCTTTTCAATGTGTGTTTCGCTTTGCTCTCTCAATCTTTCATGTCTCACCTTCGTAGGGATTTACTTCTGGAGGGGAAGACGTACAAACAAACAAATCGTATGTTTTGAATGATAGGGGTGAAATGCAGATGTGCTGAGGAATGTGATGAACGAACTGCGAGCAGCAATCGCAATTAGTTTGCCTCGAAATAATCAGTACATCGATTCTGTGATGCTCTTGGAATCAAAGAAATTACATAAAGCATGGATCGACGCCAATGGAATGAGTGAAGCGAATTAACGATATGGCTAGTTTCTTTTAACGAAACAAACAAACCATGACATCCTTAATTATTGAGTGGAAATTTGGTACGATGTCGTGCACGTGAGAGCAGGCTGTAAAGGCTAACAATATCACTCCCGCCAGATGGCGCCATGGTATTTTCGTTCGCTTTTCAATCGGTGATAGCGCCACTTTAAATAAAAAAAGCTGAGCTTATAAATAAGCCAATTTATCCGACTGATGCTGCTCAAGTGTCATATTCCCCCCCCCCCCCCCCCCCCCCGGTGCCCCTTCCCGGTTCACAACCACCAAAGTGCCGCTCCCTGACTCACCGAAAAAAGGAGACCGATCCGCCACAAGAACCATTGGGCTAGCCGATATTACTCATGGGCGCAACAGTTTCACTAGCTTTGTACTCAATGATTTTTTTTTATTTCTAGTACTGTAAGGCTGTTGGGTTGATTGGTTTTTTTTTTTAATCGAGCCAATCCTAAGCCGATCATTAAACGAATCTGACCGATACCATATCCCGACCGATCCCAGTTCCCAATTAAACGAAAACTCTACTACTGAAGCATGTTACGTAAAAAAAAAATTGAGATGATTGCATAAATAAATAAATAAATAAATAAATAAATAATCCGGTCCAATTCAAACAAATTTTTAAAACCAGTCGAACACCAGATACTCCTACTTGTTGTGCCAGAAATAATTTTTAAAAAGTCTCTCAAATGACCCATGTATCAGTTTTAAGTTTCTCTCAAATTCTGCGAAACGTGCATTGCCTTATAAATTGTGATTTTTTTTCTTTCGCAAAACCCCGTGTAAACTTTACATTTTGCTCTACAACTTGGGGTTTGGACCATTGAAAGCTTTCGAATAAACCGTCAAAATGGTGCGTTCAAGCAATGAAAATATCTTCGATTTGGTATTCTACCGATATATCTGGGTGTTATTCACAGATCCCGATTACTGCTAAAGATCGGGTTCCAGCCTTAATTTCTATAACTCTACCCTAAAACGGGTTTTATTTATCGGTATCGGTTTCTACGGGTTTTGTTTACAGACCTCCCCCCCCCCCCCCGGTAAATAAAACGAGTTTATGGGATAAATAAACCTGTATACGGGTCTCATTTACCATAATTTCTAAAACTCTACACCAAAACGGGTTTTATTTACCGATCCTGATTTTTATGACTTTTGTTTACAGACCCCGGTAAATAAAACGGGTTTAGGGCTCTACTATTTCTAGGACTCTACACCACAACTCCTCCGGTTTGGCGCATTGCACTATGGATCATGAAATTCCATGTGGGAGAGCGGAGATTTTATTATTTCTTTATTTATTCAGTTTATTACTTTTTCCATTTTAATCATTTTAAGCATTTCTAGTCAATGTCAGTAACAGGCACTGATAAAGTTAACGAACTTATTTGTTATTGTTGTTCGAAGATTTCGTTAATGTTGTTAGGCTACTCGCGATTCCGAGAGCATGGGTCGACAAACTCTTAACATAATGTGTTGTTGTTGTGCCACTACTTTTAGAATGTTGGTGTCTCCCTGAGGCGTTATCTGCCAGACTTAACTTTCACTAGATTGCCTGTGCCTCCCCATTCATTGGTGGTATAGTAATAAACATCTAAACGGGCGCGCCCTTTCTCTCTTAGTGGGCTTTACTGGTCACGGCAATTACAGAGGTTGATCGAAGACAAAATATTGGGGGGGGGTTGTATGAGGGTAGTCATTTCCGACCGGATGTCGCTTTTTATCCGTAATTAAGAATTAAGTAAATCATAAAAACATGGTGCAAGCAACAAATAAAATAAATACATCATGCAATTAAGTCAGTCAGCTACACAGAATGTACATCACCAGACTTATATTAGTGAAAAGATGCAGTGAATACAAAGACACGTAATCAATAATTTTTAACTTTAGTACATCGATAAAATAAATAATATTTTTCATTAAAAGGTAATCAAGTTCTTTGCGAAATTAAACATCCTTTTAGTGGTTCTTTAAAGGTGCCTATTCACCTTTTCGATAGCGTTGCCCATATTCTAAACATAGCAACCACGTTTCAGATTCTCTCTCATCAAATAGGCTGTTGTGGGTCACGTGATCTCGTTTTAGTTGTGAAAATCGCGGCGCTGCTGCGAAGTGTTGTTCCAATTTTAATTTACCTCTATTTTCTTTATATTGCTCGAAGATTCTACGGTGCTCCATCTAGGAGTTGAAAAGGTGATGAAAAGGCTCCTTAGTCGAATGCTTAAACCGACTGAGTCCGTTGCTGTTTTTTTTTATGGGGGGGGGGGGGGGGAAAACCTTTCTTCTCCCTTCCTTTTTCCCCCATGAATCAGGTTGGCCGAACGATTGTTCATGTCTTGATGAGTCTAGTTGGGCCTAGATGTTTAGGTGGGTCTAGATGGGTCTAGATGGGTCTAGTTAGTTGTTTACAGACCCTCATAACCAGAACTCCCTGGTCAATTCTGCCTGAGCCCACCCCTGTCGTTTAGGAATTATTACGAAGGCTTCGAAAATACTTTAACACTCACGTCGACTGTGGCATGCAAAAGATCCTAGGTATTTCCTAGCAAAATTGTTCTTCTGCATTCCGAATAACCTTAGCAGGTGAAAAGGGCCATTCATTCGACTGTTTTCATTTTTTTTTAGTTTCAACATTTGCTTAAATAAGTCGTTTAAAGGCGGAAGCGAAAATAAGACACGAGTCTTGAATCAACCACAATTTTAAGTCGGAAAAATGGCGTCTGTCGGAAATCAAGAAGCAGGACAAAACTAGTAGGGTTATAAAGAGAAGTAGGTGAAATGGAGGGAAAATGAAAGGCCTTCAAATTTCGGACAAAACAGGGATCTAGTTCGGAAATGTGGGCTTCACCCCTTCCTCCCAAAGTACATAATTTGTGTTCGACACACCCCTGCAGTGCTGACTGATAAGGAAACTTTGTACCCCTTCCACACTGGGGAGAAAGTCCGGATCCGCCCCGGGCCCTAGCCTGACCTTTCCACACTGGACTCCGCCTCAGGTTCGGGCCCGACCCCGACTTTCAATCATTTCAATCATTCAATTTTCAATGTACGCCGATCCGACCCCGTTTTTCAGCGTGGAAAGGGTCGGAGCGCAGGCCCTCGCTTTAGGGAAAGGTTTTGAGTCTTGGAGCGCTGATAAACAACATAGAGTTAGATCAGGGACGCCCCTGGTTAGATAGTCTATATGCAATAGCAAGACAGATGGAAAGCAGGAGAAGGGGCGTGAGAGGGGAAGGGGGGGGGGGGGGGGAAGAAAGGAACAACGACAGCGCCGAATTGTTGTAGCGAGAGAAAGATTAACTAAAGCCCGGACCTTGGACGCGATGTCAGAGTTCAGTGTGGAAAGGAGTAAAGAAAGAAGGGTTTCGGGTTTTGCCTGTGGGTACAAGTCGGGGCCCAGACATCGCGGGGGGGGGGGGGGGTATTCTGAATAGAGAAGAGGAAAAATCTGTACTTGTTTTACGGATATCGATATTGTAGTTGTTTTATGGATATCGATATCTTTATGTCTGTTCTTGACATCTCCTTGGCACCAGTGGCGAAGCCTGGATTTTGTTGAAGCGGGTAACGACAGAAAAAGAAGCGCTTAAAGGCGAGGTCTACTCTTGCCCGTAATAATAACAATAAGTGGCGTCTTGGGGGGGGGGGGGGGTGGTCACTAGGGGTCGGACGAGTATTCGTTCGTTAAGAGCGTATTCGAATAGGATATATCCATTTTAATATTCGCAAAAAAATGTTCCGTGTCATTTTACCTTTTTTTTTTGAGTTAGTTTTTAAGTTCTCCTTTCGGCTTTTCGAATCCTAGTCAGCCCGCACGATGGGGGCATTCTTCCTTTCCCTCCCAACCAATCTGTAGTGGAAATGATGTGGAGAGGATGGGAGGGGGGGGGGGGGGCGGTGGAGATTACCATTGTGTGCAGCAGTTTTCCCTAAAACATTTAAGAACTAAAGAATGGGGTAGTCAACCAGACCCATGGGAACCAGTTGATTGAAGACGTCAGTTTCAATGTCATACGTGAAAGGGAAAGACACCTTGGTGAATTACGGTCATTCCGTAATTATTTAGTATTTATTATTTTTTAAATTTTTTTGGGATGGAGGAGTGGTGGTATGCCTTATTAAGTTGCATTACGTAATAGATTAAATTAAACTTGTGGATATAATTACATACGCCTTGCGTTGCCAATATAAATAAAACTCTGCTAAATAAAACTTAGGTACTTATGTAAAACAGAATTTTTTCGTGGGGAGAAGGGGTCAGGCCCAAACATGGAAAAATAGTTTGAACGAATATACGAATATTATTTTTGCGAATATTCGAATATGTTTTTCCTTATTCGTCCGACAACCCTCCCCCCCCCCCCCAAACCCCACCCTATCGGTCCATACCCTGGCTACGCCACTGCTCGGCTTCCAATCCACCCATTCCAACAAAATACTATTCACCGAGTCACAATTCACCCTATAGCCTGGCTCAGCACAAGCATTCTTCTCTTCTCAACTGTTCAATTCGACACTATACCAAACGTAATATAATTTGGTCTTTAGACTCGAATAAAGAAATCAATCACTAAGTTATTCCGACAATTATTACAATACGAACGCTGACCGGATAGCGTAGGAACTGTAAAAGTGTACCAATAAGTGATTAAATTATTGTTAGATCATATCAAAAACCAAAACTGGTAAAAGGGGCGGCCAAGTTCCGAATGGTTCGGCCCTTCAAAGAAGTGATATCAACACGACAAAACATTCGCCAAGTTAATCGCACCACTTAATAGTTCGAAGGTTAATTGAAAACTAGAACATTGCTACTTTCGGTAGCAATGTTCAAGTTTTCATTTAACGTCCAAAGTATTATTCGGTGCGATTAAGTTGGCGAATGTTTTGATGTGTTGATATCGCTCCTTTGAAGGGCCGAACCATTCGGAACTTGGCGGCCCCTTTTACCAGTTTTGGTTTTTAATATGACCTCACTCCTTTTTTTTTAATTGTGTATTGACTCAACTCCACTGCCGTGCAGATGAGTAATAAAGTGCCACTTCAACAAGAAATTGGTTTGGCCGAACCATTCTCAACTTAGCTACCTCTTTATAGGTTTTTGGTTTGGTTTTAATTTTGTTGTAATTTGTTTTATTTAGTTAGTTTTGGTGTGTTGATATCACTCCTTTGAAGGGCCGAACCACTCTCAACTTGGTGGCCTCTTTAGCAGTTTTTGACTTTGTTTACAGTTGGTTTATTTTTCGTGAATTGGGCGTGAATACAATTTCTTAGCAACGTTTAGATTTATCGTGATAAATTAGTGTGTGTCTAGGCACGCACGTCAGTATACACGTTCTCATTGTCGGAACTTTGGCCGTCCAATGAGAGACGATGCCGACAATACTAACAATGGTTATAACAATATTTTCGTACTTACGCGCCCTCCCACGCCATTCCCATTACGCCCCCAAGCTCCAAACCATAAAAGGTACGCAGTTCGTATTGTACTGCACCCATTCGTCCAATTTCATAGCTGGAAGCCTTCCCGTTATCTCGGTATCGATGAATAATCACCCTATGGAAATTAACATGGGGATGAGCGGAGTAGCTAGCTAGTAACTAGAAACACATTTACAACGTTATTGAGGGTCAGATTTTGCACTGAAAGCAGCTTAGCTGGCATACCTACACGAGTTAATTTTTGTGAGGTGGCTCGTTGCTCACGATTTCAACACAATTTAAGCTTTTGTACCGCATTATTTTTTCCCCCCAAGTACCTGAAATGTGCCCAACTATGCTTCAAGATATAAGACACTGAGGCAATGGCGTCGCGCTACAATGGTTTACAACCTCGACAAGTGAATTGATGTGAGGTTTGTTGTGATGTTTGTTGCCTAACTTGGCGCGACACACTAGTGTGTGTCTAGATTATTATTGAGCTTAAAGGCCTCCAAGCCACCCCACCCACTCTACAAAACTATACCTACAAACTACTTACAAATGGCAAATGTATGGTGATAAACGTAAACACAGGTGAGATTACAAACCAATTGCTGTTGGCTTTTCGGCGTAAATAACTGGGGCAGGAGGACAACCCCTCCCCTCCCACCCCCACCCCCCCTCTAAAAAAAAAAACGAGCTGAGGGAGCGTAAAAATCCTTTGGAAAAATTTCTTTATTCGCTTTTTTCTTCATTCGCTTTTTTACTTCTTTGATGGAGCCACACAATACGTAAAGCGTGAAAAATACTCTTACAATGCAAATAAAGTTTTGTCATACGTTTTCAGGCGGGGGGGGGGGATAAAGGAAGGGGCGTAAATTGTGCTCCCCCCCTCCCTTGTAAAACTATTTATTTATACCACTACATGACACAGTTTTGTATCAAAAATTAAGTCAATTTGGCTTTCCGTTCTGTAATGTGAGTCAATATAGGGTATAGATGCCAAGGTTTGTGTAGTTATTACGTTAAGGTCGTGGGAGAGCAGGCTCTTTAAAAGCAATAAACAAGTTTACAGGAAGCACTGTACAAATCTGAGGAATGTTTACCACACTTACTGTCCTTCCCCAAGGCCCCAGGAAAGTTAACAGATTACAAAGCCGACATCAGCACACTACAACAGGTCGTTAACGTGGGAATTGGAAAACAAAAATCCGCATGACGTATCGCTCGCTGTAAACCCAAAAGTAAAAAAAAATTCCCCCCTCAATCCCCCCCCCCCCTTGCAATGTATAATAACCCCCACCCCTCGTCTCAACTGTTCAAACACATCTTCATTCGGCTATCATTTGTGGTTCTTGGTGCACGATTTCCTTGTTAGGGGTTCGCTCAGATGTTTGTTAACAAACGTTTTCCCAACTGGAGAGAGTAAAATGTTGATAGCCTACAAACCAGTTTCCGCGGAGAAAACAAATACGTCGGTGAAGGCTAGGAAAGGAAACGTAAGTTATTTGTATTTTCGTGAGGGTTTTAATTACCGATACTGCGTCACGACCAATACTGCGATATCAGTATTGATGGTTTGGCGCTCAGTACCGGTCCAGTATAATTCGATAATTTCCAGTTCGATAATTTCCAGGGAGAGCGTTATTACAATGGTGGATTGGAATTTCGAAATGGATCAAAATTGAAATTTCAAATTGGGTGGTACTGACAGTGCCCCCAGAAGTATACACAACACCTACAACATAACAAAAACACCCCAGGAGGATTAGTCACTACAGTGTTTTGGAATTTCAAGCTAGGTCGACTTTGGACGAAATTATCAAAAGTTAATTCATCACGGAAAGAGGTTAAAATTTTTGGCGAAATTATTTAACATTTGTGAGGGAAAAAGGTTAAAACGGTGCATTGGAATTTCAAAATTGGTAATTTTGGCTGATAATTGGTAAATTGGCTAAATTACGAAAAAGTTAATCTTTGGGGTTAAAATGGTGTTTTGAAATAAAAAAAAAAAACAGGTCAAAATATAATAAACCAATCCAACTTGATTTCTGTTGATAAAAGAGCTGTTGATAAAAGAGTATGTCCGAGTTCATGTCCCGTTTCGCAGGATAATTTTTTTTTAATTACTTGCTCGCACTGCGCATACTGTATCAGGAACCGCTACTAATCACAAATTCCTTACAATTAGGTTCGCATCTTCTCCAATGTTAAATTTTTAAAAAGCCTTTTGAGCCGGCGAAACGGGATTCTATAACGTTTCGCAGGAAAATGTGAATCCGTTTTATTCACTGCGAAACGGGAAATCACTATGTCTGAATCACATGCATGAAGTAAAAAGCTTGAAAACCCAGCAACAGCTTGTGATAATAAAGAAAGAGGGGGTGAGCGTTGACATCCCCGGGGGGGGGAGGGGGGGGGGCTAAGCGGGGATTCTGTAATAATAATGGTTGTCCTTTTGTTTTACTCTTTCTCTGTGCTGCCCACCCATATCATGGTGTTACACCATAAAATGGTGTCAACCACTTTTACTTTTTCTCGTATGGTCTCTTTTTTTTTCTGTTATTTTCCCCTCCCTTTCCGGAATAGGCCTAAGAACTAGTAAGATACAGTCCCGCAACATACGTCATCATTGCTGCGCCCTGTCAATTTACTGGGGCAAACATTTTCCAGAACGCAGCATTGCCCGACATTACACCAGCATGAAACATGGTGTTTTATTGTATAGAGGTCTTGTCAGATATTAACTTTCACAGAGGCCTATTGTTACTGTATAATATTATGTTGTGTTTTTTGTACTTCTACTTTGAAATTGTATCTTTTGTCATATAATGCCTTCTAGGCCGGTTAACAGTTTTTGTTAAAGTTAAAGCTTATTTTTTGAGGTAAAAATGCTGCTTTTTTTTTGCATTTTTTTTATTTCACACGTATAATTAAACAATTTTCTTAATTAGACTCGATTTTTTTCCCCAAAGACCCCAAATTTTTCCAAGTCCAAACTTTTTAGCCCCTTTTAGACCTAATATAAAATCTTACACTCCCTAAATCTGATTCACCTTGTATATTAAAAGCTCGTGGCAATGAGTCGAACAAATAGCCTTTCATGGATCGGTTAGACAAAGGATCGGCATCGATATCAGATCTGCATCGGCAAACTGTTTAAGTAAATTATCAGTAACATTAGCTCTACTTATAGATTGGTACACGTCGCCGTGTTTTTTGGCCGCGTCACGACCACTGGCCACAAGACCTGGCCGCCCAGTTCGCGGAAGGGTGGGGGGAGGGTTGGCGTTAGTTAATACCTCCATTCATTCTCCAACTAGACTTTCGATTGTTGGTTCTTTGCACGAGGGAAGCAGACGATAACTTATTTGTCTACCGTTGTTCGCATTTCAGCAGTACAATAAAGAAGCACGCGACCTCAATAATGTATATAGTCCAACAATGCAAGGCGGAAAGGAAAAAGGAAACAGTTTTCTTTTGTGTATATGTAGTGTTCCATTATGGCTTCGAAATTAGTATTCGTGGCTTTTGTTTGAATTGTCGATTAATTGATGGACATATTTCGGAAGAGAGTACATAATATAATGTGGGAGACGGTTGTTTCGTAAGTCGGTGCGCGAGGGCGCCCGTACATTGGTGCTGAAGCCACCCCCCCCCCCTTGCTTTGCCCCTTTTCTTTGCCTTCTTGGTAGACAGAATCATGAAGAAAATCCATAAAAACAAAATCAAAAACGTTTAAACAAAGGCTTTTTCGAGGATCACCAACACTGATTAGGCCAAAATAAGGTACGTCCCAAAAGAAAAAGAACAGGTCCCTAGAAAAAGGCCCCGCCCCCTCCCTTTTTTTTAACTGTTCTGTAGGCGCCCTTGCCGGTGCGTGCGACAGTTTACATGGAAACGAACCAACTACAAGTAAACAAAAATGAACCACCGAAACTTGCGTTTTGACATAAAGTTTTAAAGGAGCTATTTTAAATTTTCATAATGGATGTCATATTGTAAGTAATAGTTATTGGTGACAAACTGTCGATTATCGATTTTTAACCCACGGCTGCGATGATTTTTTCCAGCGAGACTATGCAAGTGTGGAGGGGCGTAGTCATTTGCATAGTCAAGCCGGAAAAATCCTCGCAGCCGTGGGTTAAAAATCTATAACCGCCAGTTTGTCACCAATAAATCATTTATATCACGGCTGGGACGTCGAGCCAACTCGTATTTAATTAAAACGTGTTTGTGGTTTGTGAAAATTGCTTCAAGAACACTGTGATCAATCAGTATCTCGAAATGAATGAAGGTCATCCCATTTTAGTTTGTGGAGGGTGAAGAGTGTGATACACAGACGAGTCCTTTGATTCGTTTGTGGAGGGGGGAGGAGAGTTAAACAGAAGCGTCGTTCACGTCGGAAGGTTGCTCCTCGTGTTTTCCAAGCCGCCAGGATGAATAAACATCGATATGTGATGCAGCAGGGATAAAATTACATTCAGGAAAGGTAAGCAATTCATTTTGTGCGTTTGTAGTTTGAGAATTGTTTCAAAATTATGGTAAAAGACTAATAGATGTATTAGTATGAATGAAGGTCATTCCATTTTAGTTTGTGGAGGGGGAGGGGGGAGTTAGACGGGAGTCAATAAACTTAGTTATGGGCCAGACATGTGAGAGTTAGCAGGTGTAAGATTTCATTCGGGACATCCTGGCAAGTTAAGTAATTCCTTTTGTACGTTTTTATTGCGTTACGTTTTTGGACGCTGTTTATGTTGGATGTGTGCGTTCCCGGTCGCGTGATCCGGAAGTATCAAAAGTGTGGGTTATCGGCAAAAGTGTGGGGTAACTTGATAACCCACACTTTTTACGATGCCGCACACTTCTGCTCATGTTTAGCAAGATTTAACCTACGGAAATTTAGCATGGCGTTGAGTTAGCGTGACATCACAGCTGTGGTATAATGAGGGGGGATTGAGACTTAATGGCACGTCGACTGCTAGGTCATTAGCGCCACCACAGTCACAGTGCAGTGGTCTGGGTTGCCATTGCACCACACATTGCAGATATTATACAAACCCCTAATCTAAATCATGTCGTTAAATCTGTACCTCTTGCAAAAATTGAAACACACCGGACAGGAGGACAGACTTATCGCCCAATTGACGCGCAATGTCATTCGGTAGATGAAAACGACGACGAACACCATCAAGATGGCGACAATCAGTCTTCGACCCATCAGTGAAGAGCCGCTGATAACCGGCGTACTGAGAACACAGCCGCCGGAACTCCTGCAAGTACCTTGTTGGTAGAGTGGAACTCTTCGGGAGGGACGCCAGAGCGAAAATGAAAATGCCACTTGGAACAAGCCAAGGGGCCACTGGCATCTACCCAAGCCTGAAGACGCAGGGTAGTTCAAAGGCCATTTCCTGACAGGACTGCTGGAGCCTATCGCGGAAATCACCCTTACCTACCCCGCGTCTACCATTCCGCAATTCAGATCCAAAACCATGGACCATGCAGGACTGGATTGCACAGCACGCAAGCGCACATCATACTAAATGGCTAGCCGTCGCCGACGAATGGCCAAAGGCAGCTCTGAGGCTTCAGCATAGAGGCTGACCACTGGAGACGTCCGAAATGCCCCAGTCGCCAGACGCAGACCACTGTGATGCACAGTGTTGGTATAATGAATTTTAATGCTTCAAATGTTACCTACATTACCAGTTTTCAGTATTACTAAGGTGTGAAAAATAACTTTCCGTTTAAAAATAAATGAAATTTACACAATGGGCGTAATACGGGTTTTGTATAAAAAAAATAATCCGAGTGCTGAGAATTAGTTCTCAGCCCTCGTTCATTGTTGCACTCATGCATCCTCGTACTGTTACAAGAGGGCTGAGATGCTAATACAGGTAGATAATTGGACCTCTCGCCTGTTGCAGCTGAGAATTCATGGGACTTTTTTGCTCACCTATTTAAATTGGCCATAGGTACATTTTTTTATTAATTTATTCTTGTACTTTGAGTTTTTCCGTTTTTATGGATTTGAAAGTGATTTACTTGACTTTGGCTTCTTAGTCGTATCTTTTATTGCTTGATAACGTAGCGGGATTGGTCCGAAACGTCGCCAATTTTTTATTTTATGTGCACGCTACTGGTTTTCCATTTTTAATTTTTTGCCACTGCACCACACATTGCAGATATTATACAAACCCCTAATCTAAATCATGTCGTTAAATCTGTACCTCATGCAAAAATTGAAACACACCGGACAGGAGGACAGACTTATCACCCAATTGACGCGCAATGTCATTCGGTACATGAAAACGACGACGAACACCATCAAGATGGCGACAATCAACAATGAAGTACCGTACCAAGTGGCCACCGACACCAATGACATTCAGAGGGTCAAACCCCCCCTCAAAAGGAAACATAAATCTTTCCGGTATATCGCGCGACCCGATGAGATTGCAGTTGGCAACATTTACACAGGTTAGAGGTCGCCAAATCACCTCACACGCAAGAAAAACCAAGAAAATGACTGTGTTGGCAACATTTACATACGTTTGAACTAATATCGCAAAACTGAGTCATGCAGGAAAGCCAACAGCCTTTAAGTGCTTACACAATGTTAACCAAATTTCCGAACTTA
>JAHWFP010048175.1:0-14846 GCA_023313725.1 Lithobius niger | reverse complement strand
AGTTGAGCTGTGATTAGAACTACAGTTAGGCCTACAACTAAGAAATCGGCTGACGTAGCTTAAATTAATTCTTACAATTATCTTTGAGATGTACGAACTAAATTATTTATTATTATTAAAAACGCTTAAGCATATCAAACACGGACGTAAGCCTTAAAAAAAAGTAAGGCTCGAAATGAATGATATAAGAAAATGCCATGTAAGCCATCAGCGTCGCACTAGTACATGTAAAGGAATCTATCTCCATCACCTTAACACACAACCTGGAACTTCTTTTACACGTTTTAGTGCGATGCTGATGGCTTACATGTCTTTTTCTTGTCTCTATTCCTTTAGAGCATTAAGTTTTTTAAGGCTTGTCCGTGTTTTATAAGCTTAAACAGTGACCTTAAACCGTGTTAGACTTAAAAATCGCCGCACACACGATTTTTTTAATACTAATATCGGTTACTTTTTTTCTTGGAGATATTTCGGATAAATTAAATAACTGGAAATGTGATATATGATAAAATCGGGATATTAGATAATTGGGATGAATGCTTTTTTTTAGATAAATCGGACAAAGGAGAATCTGATGAGATTGGAGATTAACGAGATTTGAAAGACAAGGGGTAAACAAGATTTGATTAGATAAACGAGATTTAACTTAAATGCGATAAACGAGGTTAGAACTAGCCTAAGACGGAAAATATTTAGACTAGATATCTTATATTTACCCTAATATTTACTTTGATACCAAGTTCTTTTAATCAGACTGGCTTCCTACAAACTTTGTAGCTAAAGCTTTATTCATAGGGTTACTATAGTCGTGATTCTTGTCTCCACGGAATACTTGGTATTAAACTGTTCTTATGGCACGCTCTACTACTGTTTTAGGAGAATTGAAACAAAGGTGGTGAACTTGTGTTTTTCGTGAGCAAATAGTATTGATTTAGTTGCGAGGTAAAGGCAAAAAGTCCCAACAACAACAACACTGTATAGTGACGTTAAAATAACTTTCAAAAGGGCCTGGGCATTTTTAATATAAACATTTTAAGCCATAAAATTTAAAATCGATTCAGTGGTTTGATCTCTTGGAAAGAGGATAAAGTCCAGACAGAACAACATCAACAACAAGAATAGTCCAGTGGTCAAAAGGCGCTATTCCTTGTTAGCACCAACATTTTAGGCTAAAATAATTGAAAGTATGTTTATATTGGGTCAGTCTTTAGGTGAGAGCAAAATATCCCCAACAACAGCAACAACAATACTGTAGTCACATTAACATAGCGTTCAAAAGACCCTCGGCATTACCTGCATTAAAATTTAAAATCGGTTTATTAGTGCAATCTCTGTGAAAGCAACATTTCTCCGACAAGAATAACAACAACAACAAAAATATTGCAGTCACATTAAAATAGCGTTCAAAAGGCCATGGTCCTTGTTAATAACTTCAAATAAATTGAACATCGGTTCATTGGGTCGATCTCTATGTGAGAGCAAAATTTCCCCAACAAGAATAACAACAACAAGAATATTGTAGTCACAGGAAAACAAAAAATACTCAAAATTAAACAACTTAGAGATTTCGTTGTAATTCTGAAAAACTATTTTAACTGTGACCACAAATTAAGCTCAGCAATAAAGAATAATTATTTCAGGAAAACTACATATCGATATGAAGTGCCTTTTGCCAAGAACCAATATGGCAAACGAACAAACAACTATAAAATTCCTTCTATATTTAATGAAATCCCTATTGAACTACTCCAAATTGATGGGATAACTGTGATTAAAAATAAACTATTCGACTACTGCTTACTTAATCAAGAAATCGATTAAGCAATGCCCAGATAAACACTCGGTCTAATTTTAAAAAAACTTTTTTTTATTAATATAGTTGTATATACATAGATGTATACATAAATGTGGAATGTGCATTAAATTTTAGTGATTATTATTTTTTTTGGTTTTGTTTTGTACTTAAACTGTTACATAGTGTTTATTTTTGTTTCTGATTCCTACTATGGATTTATGTTCAAAATAGTACTTGTCAACAAATAATGTGTTCTATATTTACCTCCATATTATTGTTATCATGAGCCATATATTGTACCTGCCTTATACGGCACACACAAGTTCACCATGAACTTCGAGCCGTCGTAATAAACTTCTTACTTACTTACTTACATCAAAATAACTGAAAAAATTGAAAAATGGTTCAGTGGTTAGATCTCCAGGTGAGGGCAAAGAGACCGAGCAACAACAAATGGCTGTTCTGTGGAGGCCATACGGTTCGATTGTTGTCATTAAATTGTTTAATGCAGTAAAACAGTTACGACACGACTCCAAATATCGAATGTTGTTGGTCTACATCAATTTTGGGGGAAATAAACAGTTTCAAAGTTTAACGTTTAACATGGAAGTTCATCGCTTACCTAGGACCCCTGCTGCTTCATATGTTATCTACAGCAATTTACGTTTAATTTACGTATTTATTTATTTACTGCAGGTTATCAAAAAAAAGCTTTATAAGTCAAGGGGAAGTTGCGTAAGGTATTACGAGAATAGGAATACTGGGGGAAAAGAATAAATTGTTTGTTAATAATCATTTCTCAAGAAATAGTGACTCACAGGTTGCAAAAAAAATGGGGAAAACGTTTAAAGTCGGAAGGGAAAGTTATGTAGTATAATATTACAATTAATGGGAAAATTTGTGAAGATAAAATAATTTTCCGGGACTGAAAGGCGTCAAGAGCAAAGAAACCCACTGACTGTGCTTGAGAAAGCCACTCGAAGTAAAAACAACGATAAATAATTTTAATTTTCAATACTAATTAACACCTGTGTGCCTTGGTCCTAAGAAACATGATGAAAAAACATTAAAAAACACAAGAAAGTGGGAGGCCCAACACAATCCCAACATTGGGATCGTCGCCATATTGAGTCTTCGTTTGTATTATGATTTGTTTATAGTACAGTAATTTTTCCAATGGAAAAAATGGAAAAACAGTGAGTTATGCTTTAAAAAAACAAAAAAGAACGATTGTAAGTCAGGGAAGTTACATAACATGTTCAATGATCTCAATACAATGAGGAACAAGTTTTTAAAAAATTGTAATGTGATTTAATACACAAAAACACAATTGTAATTTAATACACAAAAAGAAATACAATTTATAGTTTTCTTATACCTTGCAATAGTTTATACAAACAAAAACTTTAAGTGTGCCGTAAAAAAGGGGTTGTATATGATTGAATTTTCACTTGTTAAAATGTACACGGATAAAAATTGATGATTTTTAATTGAAATAATCAAATGTACAATTGAGAAAATTGCATCTGTTTAAGTGCTGTTGTGCTTTACATTTAAAACGTAAAGCACACAGCACTTAAACAGATGCAATTTTCTCAATTGTACATTTGATTATTTCAATTAAAAATCATCAATTTTTATCCGTGTACATTTTAACAAGTGAAAATTCAATCATATAACCCCTTTTTTACGGCACACTTGACGTTTTTGTTTGTAATCCGTGTACCTTTTTTACGGCTATGGCGTTGCGCTACAAAGGTTTACGCATGCAGTCGATTGTTGCTGGCCACTTTGAAACAATTCAACTCAGCTCTGAAAGCCTGCATCTGCGAAATAAATACGCAATTCTATCGTTTTTAGCTGCCAATTTCGAGGTGTGTTTATAAGACATGTTTTTGGATTAGAACCTGTGATTACAATTTACGAAATTTAGTGATTCCAGAAATCTCCAAAGTACAGATTGCAGTAAGTCAAAACGAGGTTCATATAAATAGGGCTTTGGATCTCGTTAGGTTTTCCGTAATCTTTGAAAGGCCAGCAGGGTTAGAGCCTACCGATGTAATTTATGGGAAAAAGAGCGGCCCTGTGATGCTCCGTGCTTATGTCGATTGCGGCTTGTAAAACAACCTATGAATTTCCGATTGGAGTCACTTATCAAAATTGTTACTCTTGCCTTTTAGTGCCATATGGCTTCAGTTGGGAGCGTAACAAACTTCCAAAGTCTTTCAAAGGATATTATTTTAAAACGCTGGCACAATAAGGTGTCCTAAACTTTAGACGTTCGTCGTAGTCCCAATACAATTCTCCCAATAAAATTCATATAATTCTCACAAGAGAATTTTTACAGAGAATTTTTTCTGTCTTCTTGTCATTTAGATCTAACCACTTGATCTCCTGGACAGCCTTGATTCAGAACTCTCCACGATTTCATTCAAGGACGTGGATTTTTTTAACGACCACTTAACAAAAAAATAAGACATCTCTAAACATTTAGATTTACACAAAAGGATTCGTCAACAATTTTTCGTCTTATACGCTACGCAGATGAACTGAAGATAACAAAAACGAGCGCAAATAAATTAAATAATAACACATTGTGAGTTCTCGACTCGACCCCATTAAAATTAGGCAATTAATCTATGCAAAACCTTTTTTTTTTTTATGTTTTGCTTGACAATTTCATAAAATTTATTTTGCTGATAAATTCCGAGCATCTTTACTGGTGTCAATTGCACAATTAAGAAAAAGTTTTTAATTAAAAATAACTATGCGCAATACAAACGATGTTGTTTGTGAAAATGACTGATTGTTTCTTGAACTGTTCAATCTCACCCCAATACTTATGTTTTGTTTATTTGCTACGAACTAAATTCAGCAAATAAAAAATACTTTTTTGACTTCAAAGTAATATTGACAAGTGGAAGCATTTAAGGTGGACGTGCCACAGGTCCCGGCATTCAAGCCTGACCTCATCCACCTTTGGTATTTTCGGGAAGATTAGGGTACTGTGATGCCTGTTGCTCATGTTGACTGTGAACAGTAACGGTGTAAAAAATCACAAGAATTTCTGATTGGGAAAACCAAGCAAAATTGTCTCTCTCTCCTTCTGGTGCCTTGGCTACGGCTGGGAGCGCATCAAACCTCCAAATTAGGAGATATTTATTGGCAACTACAATTTTTTGTACAGCCTAATCTCACGCACAAGCTGTCTAGAGTTAAGTTTCTGAACTTGAAAAAGTTTTCATTGTAGATGGGCTCTGAATATCAGTAGGATTCTACAAGTCTGTACAAGAACTCATAGCCTATTACCTGCTAACCAGGTAAAAAAAAAGTCGGGCAGCTTATTAAGTTTTGTGTCACCAGAGTTTCACTTTTGGAAATCTGCACATTTCAGTCACCAACAAAATAGCATTTAACATTTGCTTAGGTAAGTCTGCCTAAATGTTGCAAAACAGTGTCCTTTCAGGGAAATCAACAACCGGCTTTAGATAGTAAAACGACAATGCAACGCATCAAAAGGGGTTAAGAGAGCTCAGGACCGCAAAAGCAACCATTTTGTCAACAAAGGCAAGACAGAAGCAAAAAGGGTTGAGAGTTGGCATTGCCCCCCAACTGGGCAGTCACGCGTCCAACAACCTTTCTGCTCCAACCTTTCCCCCCTCCGTCAACTTGGTACAATCCATCGTTGGCCCGGGGCTCGCTCTTTCTCTCTCTCCATATCTCAGTATGTATGGATTCGTTATTACATTGGACTAGATCGAATTTCACTTGTACCCAGTCTCTCTCTCGACCACAAAAAATACAAAGAAGGAGACCATGACTCATGCGACCCTCATTCGAAACAAGACCCAAGTGCTTGACAGTTGCTGGCCAAAGCGGGGGATGTTGTCTTTTCGAAACCACGGTGAGGGGGATAAATCGCACTGCTGGTGAAGCGTATAACACTCTCACCCCAACCCCAACCTTGCCCCGGGAATATTACCGGTGAAGAGTTATGGGAGTTATGTGGGGATATGCTGTTTTACGTTTTGTTTTGTCTCTAACTTTTTTCGTGTATTTATGGCATAGATTTGGCAGTTGTCTACCACCCTTAAGTTCTTTTATATCGTCCCGCGAAACACCTACTGAAAACGTGTCTCAAACATGAGATAACTTGAGATTACATGAGATAACTCTCAATTACACGACGGTTTCACACTGCGTGCTTATTTTATTTCTTTCAAGGCCTTGTGCTTTAGGCCTTGGAGAGACGGCAAGATGACAGGGGCGTCTCAGTTGTAATCTGGAATTTGATTCCCGATCACACCGTCTCAATGAAATATAAGCCCATTAAAAAACAAAAAGACGCTTACTGAATCTTAGCTTATTTTAGTGTATGAATTTCTTGCTCTGAAGTATTTAAAAACTCTTCTTGGCCAAGCGAGCGAAAAGAGCGAGGTCCCAACTGAATTTTGAATTTGTGTATTTGTCTCTATTTTTGGGACACGCTAACAGAACCGAGTACGAAGATAAAATTACTGCCTCAAATATTTCGGGGGATATTCGGGTTACCCAATGGATCGATTTTCAGTAGCAGATCCCGCTCCATAAGGCTTGTGGCTCCAAGCATAACATGGATCCATTAAGTTGTTATCCCTTGCTCCACCCAGTAATTGTGATCTTCGGAAATCAATTACATGCCTACTCTGATTTAGAGCAATTAGAAAAAATGTTATTTTAATTGATTTAAAAATTGTTTACTGAGCACTTGAACCTGCAGATAATGTGTTTTTGATAAGAAAATTCGTAAACAAAAGACCGCAATTTGACAAACACCGTGCGTCGTGGCGAGTAATCGAGATCAAATATAACTAATCTACGGGAATTAAAAGAGCATAAGGTTTTATTATTATAATAATAATCTTTTTTCAACTCTAGATATAATCTTTTTTCAACTCTAAATATGTTTACCACTCCATTTAACCTTTAAAAACCAGTCCCTATGTATAAACCTGATGGCTAATAACAGCATTATTATGAACTGCAACTGTTACACATATTTTTCAATGTATTTTTCCGTCTCAAGTTAACAGTAAAAAACCATGAAGGATGAAAAATAAGAGAATTTTGAGGCCTCCCTAAAAGTCACCCGACAACGGAACACTCCATTTCAGGAATGTATACTTTGGCACGAGGTTGAATTGTTACCAAATGGTAAAAAATACTTCCACTTCATTTACAACATGGATGTGAAAAAATGCAATGAAATTCAGACACACGCTAGTGTAGTTGCCGTCAAGTAATAATATACGTTAGACAAAAAAGCAAACAAATCTAAACATGCAAGTGTTTTTCACCGGTTAAACAATAATCGAACCACGGACTTTTACAAACAATACTTTAATCATATGGCGAACCCGGAACTATACCTTGATTTACCCAGCGAATTTATCGGTGTAAACCTACTAATGCCAAGGGGGGGTGGGGGATGAGGCTTAATGGCGCGTCGACAGCTTGGTCATTAGCGCCAACCTCAGTCACAGTGCAGTGGTCCGGGTTGCCACTGCACCACACATTACAGAGATATTATTCAAACCCCTAATCTAAATCTTGTCATACATCTGTACCTCCTGCAAAAATTGAAAAACACCGGACAGGAGGACAGACTTATCGCCCAATTGACGCACAATGTCATGCGGAAGATGGAAACGACGACGAAAACCATCAAGATGGCAACAATCAACAAGGAAGTGCCGGACCGTAAGTGGCCGCCGACACCAAGAACATTCAGGAGGGAGCATTTTTTTGATGCTAAGGGACACCAGTTGCAGGACGTCACTCTGTACACCCTGCAAAGTATACACAAGGAACAAAGAAAATGGGTGGAGTGTGAGGGTGTGACAACTCCGCCTTTAACCAAAATTCTAAGTGGGAAAAATGTGCCTCAGTCAGAAATAGCGGGAACAGGACAAATACTACAAATTGGATGGAATCAAAATTTCAGCTTTTACACCCCCCACATCCCCCGATAATATATCATCGATACGCCCCTGTTTCGGAGACTTCCACGGACGAAAGCATTTGTGCCGCCATCAAAGCCAACTATGGCCATGAACTTACTCACCAATTATAGGCAAGGCCCACCCACTCTGTCTGAGATATATACGGAAATTACATGCAGTATAGTTACAAAGCAGAAATTCAAGGTAAGGAGAAAACCGCAGAACAGAAAGTATATATCTCAGGTTCCTGCACGAAAGACTGACACATGTTACCATATATGTGGTGCTGTTATGTGGTAATTCTTATCAGTTGAAGGTTCTCTTGAAGAAGATGGCTGCAAATTATGTTCTACCTATTTATTTAGTTTTTTCGTAAGTCTTTCAGAAAATAATGGAAAAGCAATAAATTGGCCCAGTCTCGTCTCACTAACGTTAACCTGGGGACAAGAACAGTCATAGACAAAATAAAATGCCATTACACATAACGTTACAAAAGATATAATATTCAATTCATGGTCAATGCTATTGCTATTGTTGAATTATTAGACAGTTACACGTCAAAGGTTTTAATCCTTCGATGTTTCAAATTTTCCCAAATTATCTGAAGACAATGTCTGGTAAAAATCTGAATGAAAATTAGAGTTAATTCGTTACAGACTGGTGGTTAAAGTGAATTCAACTTTGCGTTTAGGTGATTCAAACTTATAGTCAAACTTAACACTAAGAATTGTAGAGTGATTAAAAAACTGTGATACGCATGGAAATATATGAGGATATAATATCACCACATATTGTAGTACAGCAAGCCGGAATATTAAGCTGCGTGCGGTCACAATTACTGCTTGACTAATAAAACCACGTTCTAAAAGAAAAAGTGAAACGGTACATTTCAATAAAATAGTGCAATACACTCGTGAAAATAATCTTATTTTACTACTGAATAATGCCACTGATCACATTCGCAGTTAAAGATATTCTGTAGCAAGGAAAAATAAATTTTACTGCTCACAATAACTCTCACCATGTCAGTATCTTTCATAAGTTATTAGCAGTCTCAAACAGAACGCAGCTCCTTTCTTCAAGCCTCAATTCACACGACTTATTCAAGTTAACCCGTTAACTTGAATAATGCTATACACTAGTCAGTTTACTTAACAACCTCATTATGCTGACCAGTGAAAGTTAATTTCTGCGTAGTTATTGTAGTCTTTATTATCTTTGCATAGAAAATAAAGGAATTTCTTCGAAATTTATTGAATGTAACGTTATTACTGTTAGGCACTTGGTAAAAGGATACAGAACATGCCGAAAAAATTCATGAATTTGATGAAGGCCTGGCTCTGGTCACACTGAAAGTAGATCATGTTACGCCACTATGGGTATTTCTTTTAGAACTGTCAATACAGTCGTGGATGTGAAAAGAAATAAAAATTCAAGATATGGTTAATTGTACAACATAGCTATACTGGTTCATTTGCAGAACCAAGGTAGTTTGCACACACAGTCATCAAGTGATTTAAAAACAAATTCTCTACGGTCGTATGCCTCTGTCAGGATTACGATTTCATTTATGTATTCATTTATTTACTTATGCTTAAATTTTATATATAACTAATTAAAATTTTTACGTATAGAGGTAAATAAATGTCTTACTGGAGTTACTTAAACAATACACGAAAATTGGTCAAATACAGTGAGCTAAATAATGGTGTGCATCGAGGATTGTACTTGAATTTGAAAAATCATGATTAATTTAGTTCTAAACACACATTTTGGAATTTCCATTAATTGATATCGATCACTTGAATGAGAAGGGACAGTTGCGAAGCGCCCTTGAGTTACTACAAGTTCAAACATTAGCTGGATTCTTAGCATAAATAGCATAACTTACAACTGCAGTGCTACGATTGGTTCTTTTACAACCATTTCCAATTTGAAGTTAGCTCTTTTTTCTGTGTAAATATAACCACGATTATCTAAAGAATTAATCAGGTATAACCAGTAGAAAGATAGATGACATCAGCTTGGGATTAGGTCTAGGTCACCACTTTTGACAGTTTGCCAACATTTAGGATATGATAATAATAAAGCAAGAATTCATAACGTTTCTAAGTAAATCGCATAGGATTAAATAAAAGAATCAATAAACCCTTCTTACCTTATTTGTAGGTAGGCTATTCTTGAGGCCTATCGTTACCAGCTTAATAGGGAGACGAGTGGTGAACAAAGTGAGATTTAAGTTTGTTTATTTCGTGACGTAACTGAACACTCAATACGATAGTTCTTCTCTGTTACCATTAGTTGGAATAGTTGTTTAGAAAATTCAAACGCACATATCGCTGCTCAAATAAAGTCGTAAGAAGCCATTTTACCTTTTCAAGACAGCACACTTCCAGCCCATAAACTACTTTCTTTACTTCTCTGTTATAAATAATGCTTAATGTAGATTCTCTACACAATTTGTACACCCATTCAATCGGACGTTAGCACAAAGCATGGCTAAGAGCATCAACTGGAGTTTCTTGGCAAACGACACAATTTAATTAAAGTTTAACAAACTTCCTGCGACTAATGGGTAATGATAAACTTCACCCACCATACATGACGTAGGAAAACATACATACACTGCATCATGTCTCAATGGCATGTTGGTACACAACAAGACAAAAGAAGATGAAATGAAATAGCACACACAAAGGAGATACGTCCTGTGTAACAATAGTGCCGTCTTTGTCCCCAGCAATGCTAGAATCTTGGTTTTAATTTTACGTAATTTTCTTGTATAATTTTTAGCCTCAAACGTGTTTATTATGAATTATGGTTACTAAAATTATTAGTAATACTTACTGTGATTACCGTAACAGTATTACCGCAATTCTGGACCGTACAAACTTCACTAATACATTCATTACACATTATGCAATCGTCTAGCATCTGTCTGTTTGCTATTTCGTAAATTTCAATACAAAATCGGTTGAGGTACGACGACACATGGTCAAATGCTCGTCTGAATTGGACATTTTGTGACGAAGTTAGGCTAAGGCCAAAGCAAACGAAATTACAGGTTGGATGACGAAACGCGATGAAGCTATGCCAAATAAAGAAAAACATCATCAATTCTAAACATCATAAACATAAAAAAGATCGTAAACGTCGAAAACATCGTAAACATCGATATACTCAACATTTTATGTTAAGTATTAACTGTTAATGCTTCGTAAATAAAATCTGACGCCGTATCAAGTAAAAATAGTTTCGTAGATAGAAAACCAAATTTCCCACACCGAATGCACTTGTGCGTTTTAGCACTCAACTCCTTCCCGATAAATTTTCCTAGACCTTTGGTTTCGGGAAAATAAATCTGGGAAGCAGTTTCACACTAAAACACAAATTATCGATTTCGCAGAGGCCCTATGGGTTTGTCACTGAAAGCATCCATACCGACAGAGCAGCAAAATTTTCGTTTCATTTTAAACTTTGTCAATGATAAAACATAATAAAGCCGTCAATTGATATGGCCGCCATATTCCATGAATTTGTGTATCAGTGGTGTTCAGCAAATAATTCAAAGACGAGCATGCACATTTAACAGGTTTTGAACTTTGGTTTAACGCTTTTGCCCGTCAATTCAATTTGACACTTTTACAGTACTTGGAATTAACGCTTTCGTACCTAAAATTTAACGTTAGTGGATTTCAAATTAGCAATATTGGCTTTGGATTTAACACTCTTCCACTTGAATTTAACACTTTTGCACTTGAAATTAAAACTAAATTAAAATTAAATTAAAACCAAATTAAACTATTTTTTTTTTATTCGCTGTAAAGAATGTAAACTTTTATCAAAATATCATCACCCCTATATGACAAATATACTTATAGTGAATTTTTTACTTGCTATACTGTAATGTAATTTCGCTGCGACGCTCCCGAAACTCTACGAAATATCCTATGGCGCTTTAAATACATGACGACTTAAGCGGAGTTTGAAGTGAAAACGAAAGCGAAATGACGAGTGCTTTGGAGATACTAGTTGATTCATGCAGTGTAGGCTTGTATGTATGTGTATTCCACGTAATCTATTGTCTGTCTAGTTTATGCTAGTTTAAATATTGGCTTCCGGCCACTTTTTTAGGTTTTCCTACTCGGTTCCTCCTTTCCAGAAAGCAGTGTTTTTAATAATTTTGTAAATGTCTGCCACCTATAATAGTAAAAATGCACTGCAGTGACATTAAAAAAATAGTAGTAACATTTTCGTATTATTTACTTATGTTATTACGTACAGTTCCTCCTTGTGAATTTTTTCGTCAGCTACAATCTCAACAATGATTTTGATTCACTTGATATTTTTGAATAGCTGCCCCTTGCGACTTGTCGTCATCGGTCCGTGACTCCCTGGCTGGCTCATTGTTTAGTACTAGCCTACTAGTTGCTCTGTAGCTGCCGTACGTACGTCAAGTTCAGTTGTACTGTTGTCAAGATTTCTAACATCTGTTTCGCCGCCACACTACTGGCCAGATCTTGGCTTTGCCATAAACCCGCTAGTATCTCCAAAGCGTCGTCATTTCGCTTTCGTTTTCGCTTCAAACGACGCTCTTGCTGTAGGTCTTGTTTTACAAGTCGTGTATTTTAGTTGTACATTAATTTCGGATTAATTTCTTCTGTATAATGGTTATAAATCTTATCATGTTTATGATGTAGAAATAATTTTACTGTTTGAGAATCAAAATCCTTGAAACTCCTTATGAATTTATGTACTTAAAGTCGCCTTTTTACCTTTTCAACTCCTAGATGCAGCACCGTAGAATCTTCGAACAATACAAGAAAATAGCGGTAAATTAAAAATGGAACAATATTATTTGCAGCAGCGCCGCGATTTTCATAACTAAAACTAGATCACGTAACCCACATTAGCCTATTGGATGACGTAGAATCTGGAACGGGGATGCTGCGTTTAGAATATCGGCAACGCTATCGGAATGATGAACAGGCTCTTTTAAATTCGCAAATGGGGCATGGAATGCATGTGGGCGTTTTGAAATGAAATGACAAACGCGTTCAAACGTTATCGTGGAGACTGACGGACAGACATGAGCACAGCGTGACTGGTTCCCTTGGTGTGCTTCGCACCGCGCGTAATTAAAAGCTTCAAATGAACATGCTTCGTCAGAATAAAACCCTACAACTAGTTTTACAACTTATTTTACCCGTTCCACACGGAAGGAAGTAGAGTACACAAGTACAATACTACAGGGAAAATTGAAAACGACAAAATTGCATACACAATAATCGTAAACACTAACCCATAACTGATCAATCCACCACCAGTTTGGATTTTTTTCTGCAAAAAAATAAGAAATAAACAGAACTGTGAAAATGCTTCATTCGGTTTTGTGTGGAACTGAAACACGAGTTACAAATTTGTTGGTTTTAGAGTTACACTATTTTTAGCACTTAAAAGCTTTAAAAATGAAGTAAAAATTTGGTAGGTGGAGACGCTTTTGCCGCATTTTTGTCTCTCACCTCTTTTTTCCCACATAATGTAGCATTTTTTTTTTCATTTTGTATTATTATTTCAAAAATTTGGGTTTAATTTTGTTGTGCAATGGTGATACGTATAGCATAAAATAAGCATCTGACGCGAGAATCGAGTGACTGAAAACTCGTAATTTTCGTCATTTAATCACTTTCGGATTTAACCTTTTTTTGTGTTATTTCAAATCACTAATAATAGCTAGATTTGTTGAAGCAGCACGTGTGGGTTCTAGCTGTGATCGCCATGATCCGTTCTCCTTTACGTTCATGACGTAGAAAAATCAACACAATCCTCCAATGATGTGATTTTCCACCTCGCGCGTTTGTTCGCTGGATAATCCGTTATCCCTGCCTCGAGCTATTTGTTGAGCGCGTGCGTTAGACCTAAATTCGTTTTCACCACGCGCAGCCAATCGTGCAGTCAGGCGCCCTCACTGCCACGAGACGAAGCAACTTCCTTTATGTTCACATTTTAGAATCACGTTTAGGATATAAAGAATACATAATGTAGAATTTAACAAGAGCAATAAAATTACAATAACATAATTATTTTTGTTTAATCCGTCATTTTAAACGATTATTTTGCTGAGAAAAAAAAACTAGTGGTGACCATATCTACACTATAGCAACATTGGTGACGAAATTTATACTGCGTACTCATACAATAGTATTGCATAGGAAATGTTGATTGTGTGGCAGGAAAGCTTAAATTCATATTAAAATTCGTGTTAAACTCGTGTTTTAATTCGGTTGGAAATACAGTGTGTGGCTGATTTACAGATTCCCTAGTGCTGCCGTAGAATAAAAACCGTTCCGTAATTAGCCCAAATGTAAAAACCTCTTTCCAGCTTTCTTACTCGAGGTGAATGAAATAGCCACATAGTATTTAACTTCCAGAAATGTTTTATTTTACGTTAAACACCATCAATGGTAGCCACTTTAGAACACTGAAAATAAAACTTCGTCGTACTTCTAAAGCATGTGATTTGATAAGACCATATTTTAATATCATACTAGCACTTGGGCCGACCTAGCAGGAGTCCGGACTGCATAATGTTGGACCACTTAAGACCTCCCTGCACGATATTGCAAATCCTATTTTACCTGCAACGAACAGTTGTTTTTACCATACTTTCTTTTTTTTTTTTCATTGTTTAAAAGTCTCCTGATAAATCCCGTGTTGGGTGACATGCAAACAATGCTTTTGTTTATAAATAGATTTTGGGTCAATTTTAAACAATGCTTTTTGATGATGAATGGGTTTTGGGGTAGTTACAATCATACATACGTACAATATGCTATCAACAGCAACATCGCCACTCCCGCCGTCTGCCAGATAGCAATGAAAGAGGGCAACAAGCAAGTTCATTCTTGCTACGGTAGCAAAGGAAAAGGGCGAGCAGCTGGCAATGTGAAGGGTATCGTCGATGCCCTGTAACAATCAGTAACAAACACGAGTTCATTCTTGCCACGATAGCAAAGAAAACAGCGAGCGGCTAGCCACGTGAAGGGTATCGTCGATTCCCTGCAACAATC
>JAHWFP010048166.1:155903-175404 GCA_023313725.1 Lithobius niger | reverse complement strand
TCAACAAGAAAAACGAAATGCAGCTTTGACCCACTGCTTTTCATCAGTTCGCTAATGGTGAAGCATTTCAGTCAAAAATTAGCAAGGTATTGTTAATATCTGCATTTTGAAAGTGAGCGAAAATGAGTTTCGAACTTTTTACGAATGTTACCATGGTTGGAAGAACATTACAGCTTGGTTAGTAGTTGAGCATTTCGGCGTACACCAAAAGATGGAGACCAATTCACTGATGTCTAGTTTTCCATAGAAAAGTTAAGAGGTGAGAGAACTCTTACTGATGTCTTGTTTGTACGGAAGGTGAAGAGGCAACTAAAGAAGGTCATGGCGAAGATCGTCACGGTGAAGGCCGTGGTATCCAGCGAAGGCTCCGATGAAGGGCAGGATCCGGCAGAGGGCACATCTCCAGTGAAGGCTGTGGAGATTGTCCTTCGCATGTGGCGAATGCTTTTGTATGTGTAACAAAGGGCTTCTTCCAGGCAAAGGTAGTGGTGTCCAATGAAGGCAGTGTGTCTGCCTAATGCCAGGAGCTGGCGATGGGTGGCGATCAGCGAAGGGCATGACATAGGACGCATTCCTTTTGAGACATGAAGGGCAAATCCAGAGCCTTGAAATCGTTTGCCTCTTAAAAAGCTTACGGAAGAGCTCCAAAGTCAGTGGAAATTTTTAGCTTCAGAAGGAAAGGAACGGCATTCATTCTTCGTAGCCTTCAGTTTTTTGACGAAGGGGCTTTGACGTCTTTTCCTTGCTCTCAACTTTGGGGGAAGGGCAGGAACAAGACGAAGAGTGAGAATCCAAGCTTGTCTTGATGGTGGTAAAGAGGGAATCTGCTCAGAGCCCTACGGTGTTGATATCTTGGCTTCAGAAGAAAATGTTCAAAAACCAGTCGTCCTGCGTGACCGCAGAGCCTGATTGAAGTGAAGAATCTGCTGGAGCAAAGTGGTGGCTAAAAAACTTTTCAATTATGACAGGAAAAATTCATTCCTCATGAAGACGTTTCACAGATATTTTGGAATCCTCTTCATCGGCTTAGAAAAAGGCGTGTGAAGTAGACTGGCATCTATTCAAACAGAAGATTGTTACTTGAGTGCGGGGATGTCTTGACTTAAAAGGAATTCATATGAGAGATGCAACAAAGGGGCATTCAGCTTGAAAGAAGGGAGCAGACGGAACGACCGGCCTACCTATAGGCGGGAGAACACTTTCGCACACCCCTGAGGCGAGCGAAGGCACCGGGCACCATAAAGAACGTCGACAGCCTCCTTGGGGAATGGTGGATGTTCAAAATGTTGTGAAGTGACTTTAAGTTGTGAGTGTATTTTACTGATGAAGTTGACCAACAGTTATCGAAAATATATGAACATTTAAACAGTGTGCTCTGCATTGTGGTAAAGAGTATTTTCTTTTATCTGATGTCTTCAAATTACCACTGTAAAAATGATTGCCAATTTTTTTATTTACAAATTTACAAAAGTGACCCGGTCACCAAGCTATTTATTTTTATTTCATAATTCAACTTTGGCAGCGTTTTCTAAAAAAAAGATTTTAGAGAAGGAAAAATATGGCGGCTGCAGGAATCGTTTGATTTTGAAGCATTTTCGTTCTTTAAAAGTTTTCAAGGCACTTTTCATTTTCATTAATAAAGGCCTACACTGTAAGGTTTGACCTCACCCACCCATGTTAAAAGTAGAAATTTCGATGATTAATTTCTCCGCTGTCTTTCAATATTTTCCACTCATATTTAGTATATATGCTTTGTTGGACTTGTTGAATATGTGTACGAACTTTTAATTTCCGATTTGAAACACAGTAGATCTTGACTTGAGCTGGAATCAAATTTTTTGTTTCTGGCTTGTTGGATTACTTCTTGCTGTTGGCACGACACGTTTCTAATACGCTCCTTATAGATCAAACAACTTGTCTAAAAAGCTGGTTCTTAGCTCATTTCACAGGTATTGCTCTGTAGATGTGCCCTTTCCATAAAGCATTTTGTAGTTGACCAAGTGGTTCACAGGGTAGGAAGCTCTAAATGACCAGATTGATTGTTTTACATAGTTTTAAACATTATTATTACTCAACAATGCCAAACAGCATAAGCCTTAGACCAGCAAGACGTAAACTGAAGATTAAAGTGTTTGCTTCCATTGGTTTGTGCAAAGCGTAATTGATAAGGCTGGGCCGATACCACTTTTTACCAATCCGATCCGATACCGATTTCGAAGAAAAAAATCTGCCGATACCAAGTCCCGATACCAATCTTTTTTTCTTTTTCTTTGTAACAGCTTAATTGTTCCTTGGGGCATTGCAGTTATTTCAAATAAATAAAATAAATTGATAAAGAGTCCCTAATAAAGAAAAAAAGTTGTGTAGATTTATATTTAACCAGACATAAGTGTGTGTTTCCACATAAATTAACGTTTTCTTTAGTTTTTACATCTAGTACTGTAGTTCTACTGAATTCACATTTTTTCCCTTGTATTCATGATGTACTCAAACGTCAAATTCAGTCGACGAGAAGTGAAAATATCTTCGATTTGGTTTATTACCGATTTATGAGGGTTTTGCCTGCCGATCCGGATACCGCAAATATCGGTATCGGCCCAGCCTTAGTAATTGATAATGATACAAAACATTAAAACAAGCCAATCTAAACTGCATGGTACGCCAAAGTAGCATGAATTAGAAAACTAAAACGAATTCGTTTGATGCTTAAGGTAAGGTTTAACTGATCCGAAGTCAAAACACAAAGGAATACAAATAAACTTTCCTGTAAGGTTTCAGATACTGCAGCGTTGCTGTACTGTTTATTCCATATGAAACCTTACTGCTGTATCCAACCATTATACACGTAAATACAATTAAAGCAAATCTAAATTTCAAAGCCTTTCATGACCAAACAAAGGAAGAATAATGTAAGGCTATACACTAAACTATTCTCGGCTAAATTTTTTCAGTGTTCTTCAGTCGTCTACATTCCATTCATCACCCCACTTTTTTTTTTGTATTTATACAATTGAGTTGCTCGAAGCTGTGAAAAACAGCTTGTCTGAGAATTCAAAAACATCGTCTTCACTTCTTTTAAACATACGTTCACTCAACATTGCGCAATGAGTTGTGTTAGTTTTTCTTATTTTACATCTTATTATATACAAAAATAATATATATACTGATGAAACATATATCAATTTTCAAGATTTTCAGCAGTTTTCCAGGTACTGAATTTCATTATTACTTTCCAGGATATTTCCAAGCTTCAAGGACTAGCACGAACCCCAGGGCTCGAATTGTTTTAGAAAAATTGCATAGCACAAATGCGATACAAAATACAAATTTGCGTAGCAGTCACGGAAAAATGATTAGCAACTTTGTGAAGAATAATTTATTTAGTAAAAACAATACAAAAATTTACTTTATTTGAAACAATAGCCACTTTTGTTTCACTTTTAGTTTGCTACACGCACGATGCTTGGGCAAGACTATGGGCATATGATTTCCCAGCATGTATGTATGACACTTGGTCTGAGGAAGGGTTTAACATCTCCGTGTCCGCCAACCGATAATGACTACGCTGTTATGTTGTCTCATTTTAAAATGCAGTTGCGTCGCTAAACTGCGATACATTATTTAATTTTGCATCGCTAAAGTTTAAATTTGTGGTGCAAACTGCAATGCGATACTGCTTATTTTGAGCCCTGGAACCCTGAATTGCCTGTAGAGCTGTGCTAAGCTCACTAAGACGATTAGTTTTAGAACATTTTCCAGCGATGCCCACCAATGGAACGCACCGTGGAATGCATTAGTAATGCATCGTGTGCAAAAGTAAAAAATGGTAAATATATTGGAGCACAGCAGTAAAGCTTCACATGGACTAAACAATACAGCAACACTGCATTATTTCAAACCTTACAGGAAAGTTTATTTGTGTTCCCTTGCTGTTTTGACCTCGGATCAGTTAAACTTTGCCGTACCAAACGAGTTCATTTTTGTTTTCTAATTATTTTCTAAGTTGACTGCGAATGCTTTAACAACTTTAAATGCACAATAAACATGTGATTAAACTGATTAATATGGACGCAATTCATTCCCTGTCAAAATTTCAGTTGTTAGAAGACACCTTTAACAAGTGCTAGCTCATACTTTTCGGATATTTTGTATCCGCTGAATAACTTGAGAACAATATAAACCACCAACTTATGAGTGTCGCCATTCAAAAGCTCTCGAAAAACAGAATAAAATCACGTACCAGAATGTCAAAAATCAGTCAATTTTTGGTGAAATTATTCAAAAAAATTAAAAAATTCCAAGAACAGTAGGACATAAAAAGTTTAAAAATGTCACATCGCTTACTTTGAAAATTCGAGTTCATGTTTACGTTTTGTACGCTTAGTTCAAAGTAAAGGATATTTACCGTTCCAATATCCTTGCAAATTTTCGACAGTCAGATTTTCTGGAGTTGGAGGGGCTCAGAACGACTGTCTTCATCAGGCTACCACACCACCGCTTACTTCGTCGTGAGCGTTCGTCTGCTTTCGTTCGTCTGCTGCTATCGTTCGTTGGAATGCGGCGCGAGGCCATAGCCTCCGTAACTTGCAGGCCAGCGCACCACTTCTCCCGCAGCAACTTATTAAACTCTCCTCTCAGCAGGAACTGAATGTTTGGGTTCGACGGTCCCTGGATATTCATCAGCACAGCCTTCTCTCGGCTGTGGTGTTGAATAGCCAGGGAGTCAGGCTTCTCAGATGCACATCATTGTTAGAGTTGGACTTGAGGAGTGTCACAGTGCCTTCCCAGTTGATTTGGTGTCTAGTTTCCTTGTAGTGAACTGCTATGCCATTCGTTACAACCTCATTCCTGGTGTCCGCCATGTGCTGCTTGATTCTCGTACGTATACCTTTTCTTCTCTCTCCCACATAAACGAAAGCAGACGAACGTTCACGATGAAGTAAGCGGTGATGTGGTAGCCTGATGAAGACAGTCGTTCTGATGTGGTAGCCTGATGAAGACAGTCGTTCTGAGCTCCTCCAACTCCAGAAAATCTGACTGTCGAAAATTTGCAAGGATATTGGAACGGTAAATATCCTTTACATTGAAATCTAAGCGTACAAAACGTAAACATGACATAAAAATTGTGGCGCCAAACTATTTACACCCGCACGGGGCCTAAGAAGCAACTATTTTTCTTCATCGCCTACAAAAGGCTTTGTCGTGTTAGGGTTAATAGTGCTGGGATTAATCCTAGGGTTAATGCATGTTTAGGATGGATATTTGCATACCCATTGAAGATTATTCTTATTCAGAGATTACAAGCATCTGAAAATGTCACATTGTTTACAGTACTTTGAAAATTCATATTTAAGTTCATATTCATCTATGTTAAGCTTATTTTCACAGTTCAAGATATTTTTCCAAATATGCAGATTTTCGACAGTCAGAAGAATCCTGGAGATGGTGTGGCTCAGTTGGCTGTCTACTTCAGGCTTACTACAACAACTCGCACCTCGTCACAACCGTTCGTCTGCTTTTGAATTTGGAGTGTGGTTGTGGCGCTCTAAATTTAAAAGCAGATGAACGGTCGTGACGAGGTGCGAGTTGTAGTAAGCCTGAAAACTGGAGAAAACAGTCGACTGAGCCACACCATCTCCAGGATTCTTCTGACTGTCGAAAACTTGTGTAGATATTTGAAAAAATATCTTGCACAGTGAAAATAAGCGTAACACAGGTGAATATGAACTTAGATTACAAGCATGAAATAGTAACAGATTTATTGAGGTAGCTACTGTACAATACCACACATTTCTTGCTCACTTACTTTCGTAGTGAACTTTTCTGTTCTAGTGATACACTTTTATCTGATGTATTTTCCATAATACTGCGTCGGGAAACCTTAGTCTTGCGCAGCTGGCGTACAACATCAGATAAGGTGATATTGCGCAAGCTGGGCCGAACCAGTCCCTCTTCAGCTGTAACAAACAATGGAAATAAAGAGAAATCAACAAACGAAGAGAAACAAGCAATCAAATTTAAACAGTCAATTATCAGTCATTTAAAGCGGAACTCGATTAATTGAAAACTAAACGAACAAAGTCACCAAAAATACGCACATTTTCATAACAGAAGACACTCACACTGTCTAGCGAATTTTCGATAGTTAACTACTATTTTCCTCAGGCCCTAAAGTTAGTTGGACTCTGTTTACATCCCTGTTGTTTTCACCGTTATCGTCTGCTCGCTCGTTGCCATGCTCGAAACTTGGTGCGTTGCATAGCCTCCCGATTTTTGCAGGCCCACCACACGAGTTGTGTAGCCTCCCAATTTGTGCAGGCCGATCCAGCGAGCTTGCCACGTGAAGCCCCCACTTCTTACACAACTGCCTGGAATGTTCCCAGCCGATCAAATGTGAAACTTTCGGGTAGGAGGGGTCTTGAATGTTCATAAGAGGAATTCCTTTGGCTTCATGTTGACCAATGGCAATGGATTCGAGGCACCGGAGGTGTCTGTCTTGAAAACTAAGACTTAATGAACCGTAAAAACCGAGACGAGAATCAGTGAGAAGTCCGTTTGACACGCCTCCGAATTTATCCAATTAACTTAGCAAAGCCACAGCATGCTTGGCCATGCCATGTGTTACTGGGGTCAATGAACTCTTGACCTAAACACCATACTAACAATGACTGAATTATTGTAACTAATTGGCGCCACGACTTTCGGCCTTATTTCATCAGTTCAGTTTCTGATTTAGAATAACCCCAACTTTTAACTTGACCCAACATTTTATGTCCACCTTGTTCCTTAACTGTGGATATACAGGGTGATTCATAAAGTACTGAAAAATAGGCCTATGAATGTAGGCCTATAAAATGTAGGCATATACTGTAGGGGTGCCTAATTTTATTAGCACATGAAACAAAAACCTTTGTTCAATCTAGTAATGGCTTGCTATGTGCATCCCTTGAATTACTTGTGGCGAATAGTATCAGCACGATGGGGCTCCTCCCCACTCTGGACGCAAGGTAAAGGAGCGGTTGGATCAGACCTTTGGTGGCAGGTGGATTGGGAGAGGAGGAGCATTAGAATGGTCACCCAGAACGTCCTGATCTAACCCCTCCTGACTGGTTCTACCTATAGGGCCGTCTGAGGAACAGGCTAGGCGCAGTACATCACCCGGGGACCGTTCAGGAGCTAAGGCAATGTATTGTTGAGATCTGTCAAACAATTACACTGAATATGATTGAGGGAGTTTGGCGAAATCTTGATCAAAGGCTTCGCCATTGCATTGCAGCACAAGACAGACACTTCGAAAATGTAGTGTTGAATTAAGGTGGATGTGGCTTAATTTTATTTCGAACCGGGAAATATCTAATGTTTATTTCCGACATCCGAGCAGTGTCAGCGTTCAATCGCACAGTTACATTGTTTATTAGGATAGCTTAAGCAACAGATGCACTACAGTTGAAAATATCAATGCATTTCAAACCTTTTTAGTTACGTGTTCAAACCCCGAGTTCAGGGAATTCATTAAATTTGACTAAATTGTTTAGAGGTTTGTAAGGTTTTCGGTTTGGCAATCCAAATGCACTGCAATACATGAATACCATTCAAAATATCACCATATTTCATAACGTGTCAGTTACGGGTTCAAACCCTGTGTTCAGGGAATTCATTGAATTTAACTAAATTGTTTAGAGGTTTGCAAGGTTTTAGGTTTGGCAATCCAAATGTACTGCAATACATGAATACGGTTGATAATATCAACGCTAGGGATGTGCGATACTCGAAAAATTTGAGCCGAGCCGAGCATGAAACTTGTACTCAAACTCGGCTCGCTGCTCGCGTCCGTACTCGAAAAACTCGAATCCGGCGAAAATGCGATAACTTCATCAATTTTTGACCGATTTTGACATTCCAATATACCAAATCAATTGTCTCGACGTGAGCTTTCCAATGGTGCAGATTAAAAGTCAATAGCTCTAACCATTTTCAAGTTTTATCCTTAAAACTGGAAACCATGACCCACACAGTCTTCTAAGCACCATCATTGTTCCTATTATCTTAACAAGTTAAAGGAAAACTTGCAAACAAAATATTTCCATCAAATACTCGAACTCGGCTCGATACTCGATTCTCTGTTGCAAACTCGGCTGGGCTCAACTCGAATTAAAATTCTTCTACTCGCACATCCCTAATCAACGCATTTCATAACATTTCAGTTACGAGTTCAAACCCTGAGTTCAGGGAATTCATTAAATTTGACTAAATTGTTTAGAGGTTTGCAAGGGTTACGGTTTGGCAATCCAAACATACTGCAATAGATGAATACAGTTGAAAATATCACCGCATTTCATAACGTTTCAGTTATGGGTTCAAACCCTGGGTTCAGGAAATTCATTAAATTTGACTAAATTGTTTAGAGGTTTGCAAGGTTTTCGGTTTGGCAATCCAAATGCACTGCAATACAAGAATACGGTTGGAGATATCGATGAATTTCAAACCTTTTCGGTTACTGGGTTCAAATCCTGGTTTCACAAACTCACTAGGCTTGTAGCTTGGGTATACAGTAGGGTCCGTGCTATACCTGTTGAGCACATTTTATTTCTGGGAGGGGGGGGGGGGAGAGAGAGGCGGAGGAGGAACTACTCCATTCATTTTTTATGACGGGCTTTCCACTGCTACAATAATCTAAGGTGCACTGTACAAAACTGCAGTAATCGTGCGAACATCATCATTTTATTAGATTCATTATAGGCATGCATTTTATAGGCCTGCATTTCATAGGCCTACGTCTTATAGGCCTATTTTTCAGTACTTTATGAATCGCGCTGTATTTGGAGGAGTGGTATTACGAACTAATAATCCCCACAGGTAAAAATGGTGCACCGGCCGGGAAAGTTGGGGTTATTCTAAATCAGAAACCAAACTGATGAAATGAGGAAGTCGTGGTTCAGTTTTGGTGGTGTTTTAATAATCAAATTGAGTGATGCTAAGCTCTGGCTCACCTGACTGATTTGGGGGGGGGGGGCGACTCATGCCTTAGCTTGGGGTCTAAAATAGAATGCCACAAATGTTAGTTAGGCTTACTCGGGATTAGCTAAAATGATGGCAGATTTTGGGCTATGATTCAGTTATATAGGCAAAGCTTGGTATTGCAGGGTTGCAGTGGAACACTAACAACAGGACTGGTCTGGGTTGAGTTTAAATTTGGGGAAACAGGACAAAAAGGGAAAATTTCTAATTAAAATGGCCAAAATTACCTTTCGATGCGGGGTGTTGGAGAGTTGGTGGAGGAATGAATTCAAGGTTAATACCTAATTGTTAGGAGCACCCGGCAGAAGACCAAGCGAGCTCAAGCCGTTACAACTGACGTCAAACATTACGTACAGACAATTCACAGCTATATATTGTTACAGTAATTGATTAAATAGCATCATCTCAACTAACAATGAATATTAATTCTGAAGTGACAATGGGTCATTAAAATTTGACCTCATGTGGATCTTGGGCTTGGCAGATTTCACAAATGATGTCATCAGCGTAACCTTGCTGGGGTGGTATAATTTCAGTGTTGAAATCCGGAATTAAACTCGCAACAAGAATGAGCTACCACACACCAGACAGACAGTCGGAATACCAATCCCACAATCAGTTTGTTTCAGGCACCCATTCTTCACACATTTTCTCTTACTAAAATCCAGCTTACGCAGGCAAAAGACTTCCTTTTGATGGCAACCCTTTCTAAGTTAATATTGTCATAGTGGATACCTACCTAAAAGGTGGAAAACAGGGGTCGAAACATTGGGATGCACCGCCAAACTGCACCCCAAAATCGCACTTCGCACTCCTGATGCAGCTCTTGAATGCAAACTTGCAAGCCGAAGTTGAATTTTTCATAACTTTTGCATCGCACAAGCTACAGACTTGCGGTTTGCGGCATTTTAAACAGCTTGGAATTAGATTTCCAGCAACACTATTCCTTCCAAAGAAGTTAAACTCCATATTTTACTGCATTTGGCTCAACTATGAGAATAGGTTTTTCAGTTTAATGGTGAAGTTAAGTTTTAAGCAAAATGCAGAAACACAGCACATATTATTGAGATGCTGAACGTCAGAATTTCCAATGGCTGTGAAATAGGAGACCAATGTTGGTTTGCATTTTGATTTTGCACTCCCAAAGACATTTTTGCACCTGAGAAACATATTTTGAGTGCAAATTTGCACCCGGATCAAAATTAAATTCGACCCCTGTTGCTGCATATACTCCACCTTAGCAATGACCTCGGCCAGGAAAAATATTCAGAGGACGAATTATTGCTACACACGGCAACAACTGGTTAAGCCGCCTATGTGTTTAGATCAAATGCTTAAGGTTTGATGCTTTAATCAAATGGGAAGACAGAAAATTTTCAAAATGTGCATACAATACAAGAACAACATAACGTGTATCCTCGGAAACTATCTTACCATTGAGTTTCGTGCTTGTGGAAGTTTTTAAACTGGGTAGGTCAACATCCAGATGCAACATCTCCCGTAATTGATTCCGTTCTCGTAACTCATTATGTACATTCAACATTGACACTTGAGCTTTGGCATCAATAAATGCTTCCGTCGTTATCTCATCCTTCACATTTGTCCGGGTAACATCTAGGTGAGAATTTGACTTGCTTTGGGTCAATCTTGTCAATGCCCGCTTCCAACGTTCACGTGGGGCGAGTTTCTCAACTTTTGGCACTGGTGCACGCTGCCCATCAGAAACATTGGAAATTTGTCTTGGCATTGGCCGAGGCGGGCAGTACTCTAATCGTCGGCCATATGTACATTTTGAAAGATAGTCGTCATCTGCAGAGATAACACAAATTAATGCTCTGTCTTAGCCTTGGCCAGCACACGGAGCGTGTAACAAATCTTAAGAGTGTGAAATCAGTATAATGTATGTATTAGAAGTAAGGCTGTGCCGATGCAGATACTGGTACCGGGACCGGCTGCCGATACCACTGGCACCGGGTTAAGAAGTACGAGAAAAAGTACCGAATTCGCTTATTTTTTTCCAGCATCGGCATTTTCTTACATTAATATTGTGACATTGTGTTCCCAACGCTAATAAAAAATAAACAACTTTTAAACAAATAGTCTGCTACATCAAAATTAACTTTGTGTACCACTAAAAATACCTCCCTTAACGATTAGGCCTAACGGGCGCTCTCTCTGATAAAACGCAGGCAGTCATTTTCTCAAGGTCAAGCCAACACGGCAGGACCGCACTTCCAGCTCTCGCGAAAGTGGTTCGGTAAAATACTTTCATTTTCATTCAACATGTTGGAAGATCGCTTTTATTATTCCATTAATTAAAAAATAATTTTAGTTAAGTTACTGGTTTAATTAAAACTAAAAATTATTCGAATTTCGTATCAAAGTGAAATTCTGCTGACAAAAGCCGGAAATGAAATGTCGCATCGGCGTTGCGTTAGGCCTAACTTAACATCGTGGTGAGCTGTTTCACTCTCGGTTTCGCAGTTTCCCGTGTTAGTTCAGACTTTGGCCGTTGTTTAGCTGCAGATTTCTGTAACGTCCTTAGCAAAAAAAAAGCATAATACCACCAAAGATGTCAGGTATTTCGGAATATTTTGTGGTGTGCGACGAAAATGCAAACTGCAATTCCGAAATAGAGCGTGGAGGAAAAGATTCCCATTCGTACGGAGCACGCAATTTACGTAAGCGTCCAAAACAACTGGAGAGATGAAAAAAAGGCAATGTTTGTTTTTGTGTCTAAAAATAAAACAAAGTAACTACAGTATGCAAAACGGTCTTTTTCTTTAGGCACATCTACCACAAAATGTGTAAAAATTATGAAAAGGGGGAAAATAAAGCCTCATCTCTCATCGATTTTCAACTTTGTATCCCCGAGAACTATTTTTTTTAAACTTTGCTTGGCCTAACGAGCCTCTAATATTTTATATCTGTGTAGCCCACAACTTATTTAGTAAATGTACACAGAATGTTTTACAGCTTCCCAGTAAACATGCACAACATGTGTAGATTACATTCAGTGTGTTATTAGCCTACAAGATTTTTAGTAGCCTAGGTCTACAATATTTTATGTATAGTCTATACGTATTTAGTACAATATTTTGAAATTGGTTGGCCTAAACTAAGTCAGTAAAGTATGAGCCTATTAATTTAAAGTTACCAATAAAAAAAAATTAAATGACTTCGTCGAGCAATAAGGTGTTCAGCCAATAATTCCTTTGTAAAAGTGTTACGTAAGGTTTGGAACTCCATTAAGTTTTTGACATATGGACACGTTCTGTATTATTTATTAAGTTTTCTTTCGATATCGGCATAGGCACCAGCATGGTATCGGCACAGTATCGGCACGTGATCAAAAGTACCGGTACCGGCATCGGGTGAACGAGCACCGGTATCGAACCAGTATTAAGAAAAGTGGCACCGGCACAGCCTTAATTAGAAGCCAAAGGGTATTGGGTAGGAGTAAATGTAAACAAACATACAAACAAATTACTACGAAACAAATTTTACGTTTTCTTCGTGAGTTGAAAGGTGTATTCTTTTGGGAAGCCAAACCAAAAACGTACACTTACTGATTAATTGGTATTCTTCAGAAGGAAAGAAAATCACATGATTCAGCATCATCAATTGGTAAAAAAATCAAAGACGGTATAAAAAATATACTTCAGTTACGTACAATTTTCTGGACAGGGCGATTTAAAATTAGGTATACATTAGACCTAGATTATCCCAACTAACTGTGACATAAGGGTACGTCGGATAAACCAATTTGCATGCAAAACAAAGAATTGAAAGTTTTATTTAAACAGGATTTAAAGCACATTAACCTGCAAGAGGATTACAAGAATATTTAGGACCAATTTATTTCTTCTAGGGCCAGAAAAAGAATGAGCTTGATTTCTCACTCTTCTCTGACCACGGTCAAATTTGTTAAAATTTCTCAAGAATGGGTATTTGGTTATTCGGGGTTAAATTAATAGAGGTTCTACCGTAACTCAAAATATTTTTATGCCCAACCTTTTTCTACTTGGACTTGAAAAAGCATTTCTAGTCTAGCGTGGCTCAACGTAATCGTAGGGTTAGTATTTGGTGTCATACCAATACGGTAAGTCGACAAATTCCATAAAGATGTTCTGAAAAGGTTTCCCAGTTTAGAGTTTTAAAAAGTCTTGGGTTTTTTATAAGTGGATAAGTCCAAACTTAAGTCTAAGGAGTAAGAAAAAAATTTGGTCTTGAAAAATATTTTGAGGTTAACTCAATTTTGAATCAACAGATCTCAATTAATTGTTTTTTCTTTTTGCATTTAGGCTAAAGCCAGATAAGTAAAAATTATTGAAATGCTCATTAACGGCTTAAGCAATAACATTATATCAATGCTGCGCAAAAAACAACACCTACATGTTTTGTTTTTTTCAGATACTGTTCAAGACAAATCGTAGGGTTAATTGTACCTTTATTCCAAATCAGTGGTGCAGACTGGCCATTCACACCTATATTACAATTTGTATAAGACTGCTGAAAATTGTTTTCGACATCTCTGATCCGTGGAACCCGAGGCTGCGGTGGCACATTCTCAGTTGTGTCTGCAAAGCAAATCATAAGTAAGTATAAAGCTCGCTCAACCTGTAATAGCAAATCGTTAAGGAATACTTTTAAAGTTTTACTAACCTGACCCAACAGTGCAAACTTCTTTGGCAATGTCTTTTTCTGGCTGACCAAGATTGTTCATCTGAAATAAAAATAATAAAAATGAAAGCAGGTAAAAACTATTCCAAATCATTACCACTTAAATTAATAAGAAATCAGCTCCCAAGAAAGTGAACATTTGTCTTCGAACCACCATTGACTTCTTCTCATTTATCCCCTATCCTAGACTTAAGGAGCAAAGCATATCGTAGGTTTTGATGAAGGGCCTCCTTCAGAAGATTTCTGACCAACCAATCATCCAATATGCGCGAGTCCTGATTCAGTGCTCATAAGGATGACCCAAAACCAGATGAAGGACCAATGTGAAGACATGCGGAGCAGCGCAGAGGCCAAAAGGAAGCACGTAAGACGTGATGGGCAAAGTCAAACTGTCTACAACGAAACGAAAGTAATGGAAAATTGATGGGTGCAACTGGATATATCTTCTAATTTATGGGCATTGTGAATTCCCCTCGACATGCGACTTCCTGACTGAATATAGCGTCTCCATTTTGAAATGCTCATTCCATAAATTATGTACAACCTGTTCGTCGGTAGTGTACAAATAGTCTGAAGGGCAGAGTTTAAACTCCCATTCGAAACGACTTTCCCAGAAGCTTTGGGATGAGGCACGCTTGCATAGGTCTTGTTTTTGGTCCGAGCGCTTCAATGTTTTTTTCGATTTTCACAGTCTCCTCCTCCGAGAGTTGCAGACAAATTTCACGAAGTCAAAGACGGAAATCACATGTCTTGCACTTCCTACAGAGAGGCTGGGGAGTTACGATGTTTGTATTGAATGGTTGTGGAATCAGACATCTTGACAATCTCTAACACTCTTCGTTAAAACCCTATTTCTCTTGAGCAAAAGAACACGACTGGTCAGGATCGTTCCCGAAACGAAAAGTGATGTGGAACATTGTTGATCGGCCACCAATGGTGGAGAGCCTAGTTATAGGAGAGCCCACCTTTTTCTTTATTATTGGGCATTGAGCACGAAACTAAACAATTTTAAGTAAATCACAACACAGGTATCGACAGCCTTTGCCTTTCTAATTCTTTCTCTGACAACTTTGAACGCTCCGTATATACACACGATAACATTCAAACGTCACACGGCTAGACCAGGTGTATCACGTTCAAATGTGAATTTTCATCTGAAAGGCAAAGATTTGCAACACTTTGAAAGTAAGTGTCAAATCTGGACGAGTATTAAGTAGGTATCACAATATAAACTTACGCCAATATTATCGTCTTACTTTTCTGACGTGTCGACAAAATGTTTTCAGATCAATTTTGGACTAGAGAAATTAATATTTGTATGCAATGAAGCATGACAAAGCGCCATGCCCTGAAGGACGAAACATCTTGGTGTAACAGCCACTCTCCAGCGTATGGTGTACTTATTTTCAGCAGCCCTCACACATGCTCGCTGCCCCGAAATTTCTATGTGGACTACAATTTCCCCCATTTGCTCGACAGTCATTGGTCAATGCTGATCCAACGAATAGTAAAAACTAATGAGGGATGGTCCTCATGAGACCTTTGGCAAACCTTCTGGATGTACCTCTGCGAACAGATTCAAGATGACGACTAGCACCACTGATGCCCAGTTTGGCTTTAAAATAAACTTGCCGTTTATGCAGTTAAGGAAGCCATCAAACATACGTCAAAAGTAGTTCAATTGTGTATGCATGTTTTTCTGAATTTGCTGATGTATCAAACGCATTTGATAAAGTTCCTCACAAGAATCTTGTGTGCGCTCTCCAGCAGAGGGTGGGGGGGTCGAGAATTTTCCAAATGCCCCGGTAACTGAACAAAAGTGCCCCAGAATAGCCTACTTATAAAGACTTTCAAAAAGTGTTTGTTCGTTTGCCATTTTATTTATTTGGCAGTATTTCTCAAAACCCATTAAGAAAATTGGACACCAAAAAACTGTAAGACTTTTTTTTTCCCTTTTAGTTCAATGAAACCAAGGGTTACCCCCCAAATTTTTTTAAATTCGGCCTGTCCCAGTGTAACCAGGTTACTCTGTTATGGAATTTTCTCTAATTTTCCCTTCTCAAAGGGAAGTGCCAAACTGCATTATTGAACTTGTGAGTGACAATTATAAGCAACAGTTGCTCTCGATCCGACGGGGCTGCATTCTGTCCTATCCTAGTCGACGAGCACTGCAGTTTCGCCTGGAAACACTTGAAGATATATTGAAACTGAATGAACTTTCAATGGTACCAATTCAATGAGGATGGTTTTCAGCGGCAACCCTGAAATGGTTGCACTATTGTAGCTTAACTGTTCTAAATTGACCAGGGTTACTAAAGTAACATACCGGAGAGTTTACCTATCTTTCAACTTGTGCCACGATAACCATATCAAAAAGTTGCGGTAAGAACTTTACCAGTAAGCGAACGACACCTGCACAGTGCACACCTTCAATTTTTCTTCTGGCGAAGTAAAAATACACCCCCTGAAAACCAAGGGTATGTCACTCTACGATGTGCGTGATACATTCACTAATAGCTCAATCAATTAACTTGCACAGTTCTACCACGGGTTTGTAAAATGAGCGCTGCATTGGCACAACCATCAAGCTTGCAGGATGGCGGCGTGCCCAGCATAGATTTGCTGATACTCTTACATTAAGCAAAATTATGGCTCGTCCAACTCTCATTATTCCATGCAGGAGTGGCACGGATGGCTGAGGCTGTGGCCTAGGCAGAACTGTTGCTGCAGGTTTATTAAGTTTAGGAAAGTGGCACGAAAATTGAACCCAGAAAGATCAGAAGTCATTAAGGCAGCGAGTACTTGACCATGTGTAAGATGTGGCAGCGCTACAGCAGGCAGAGAAGTTGAACACTCAAATTCTTTGTCTCATCTCTATTGTTCATTGACCTAGCTGTCGACGCGCCATTAAGCGTCAATCCCCCCTCTATTGTTCATACTCTCCCCCTTTTGTTTAGTTTGTTTCTTGTACATTTCTCCTCTTTTACTGGTCCCTCATTGTACGGAATGCAATAAATATAATATTTCACTTGGCTTGATTTCCCATTACAATCCTAACAAAACGTGTGATGACAGAGCATTAATAAAACCGAAACTACACGATCATAACGACTGGATCGTATTGCAGGCTTCACACAAGTTTTTTTTTTTAATTAATAAGATTATAAGGCTTATTCCAGCCTCAAAAAGTGCTTTATCGAGATAATTATTGGGCTAAAAAATGTTTGGATCGTACCACCCCTAGTATTAAGTGATGAGTCAGCTAGGATATGCCAGTTTAGGGTTCTGACGGTACTAATCCGCAGGCATCTGAATTTGTTACAAAAGGCCAAGGTCAGGCAGGCAAACCTAAGTACAACCTTCCTTGGTCGCATTGATTCAGGGAACAAAAAAGTACGTAACTAGAAATAGTAAACAAATCATCAGATCACGACATCTTCTGTTGTTTTAACCACCTGTATATGGCTTGCATTTTCACACAAATGCAACCAAGTTACACCAGCTTTCCGATGTCATACCTCGTCTCTAATTAACTTGACTTTACGAATGAAGATTTCAAAAACAAGACCTAATTGATATTTCAATAACAATCCACAAATTCAACAACGAACAATTTTTTCTAACAAACTCGACACTTATGATATAATACAATTCAAATAAACGACTGCAGGCTTGAAAAAAACACCTAAAAAAAGTGAATAATACTCACTTCTGGCAAACTGCCAAGCACTTCTTTGTGAAGATTGGCTATGTAGTACGAGTAAGGCTTTTCTTGCGTGTATTTATGGGCGTGTTGTGATGCAAGCTGCAGATAAAAAAAAAAATGTGTTCCAGAATTTCTCCAAGTTGAAAAAGAAGCCGCAAACTGATACAATGCATAAAGCACACACTTTATAAAGTGGTTGTCAGGTTAGTTTTAAAATTAATGAGAAATACCATGGATTTAAATTTAATTGCAAAAGTTCCTATGGCTTCTAAAACACCCATTAGACACAGAAAATGCGGCAAAAATTGATGTAGTAAGTAAAAATAATAATTTTCTCAATGCCTAATGATTAGATTCGAACGTCGCCGTCATTCTAATTCAACTCCAACCGCAGCAGATCAAAACAAACAGAAAACAACGAAAATCATGTAATGTGCCCATTCTACCGGACAAAGTGAGCATGCACCAGGAATCTGACAAGCGAGTGCGAGGTAAGCCCAACTGAAAACGAACCCATCTGCCGTTCGTCGAAGATCTAACGACACAGGCAATGGGTCATAATAAAGTGTATTTTCCAATAAGTGTGATAGACACAAACTCAGACAGTTTAAACTGCCATGCACATCATTAACAACAGAGTAAACACTTAATAAAACCAAACTATGACTCCACAATTCACACTTTCTTTTGCGACGTGAGTTAAGTTATTACTACTGTTCTTGTTTATTTATAGTAAGTAAAATTTCTTTTGTCGATGTAGAAAACAAATACTACTCTCCTTGCCAACTTTTAACGAAACAGTAATTTTCTTTATTCTATAGTAGCCTCAGTCTTAAGTTGAGATCAGATGTGACGTCGTATTAATTATCAGGTGTGTGTGTCTACGCGCTTTTTTCTCCCTTTGCAGCCCTTATGCCACCAAGAAGAGAGCATTTTACAACAAGTTTTATGACACCTACCCTCCTTTGGTCAGTAGCCTCTAGAGGGGGGAATGAGCTAATTGCTGGGCCAGTCATTTGGTTTCAGGGCAGCAGGAGGAAAAGAGCGAGCGATAAACGTTACACCACTTGGGTCGGCTGACGCTACAGCTAAGTCAAACACATTAACAAAGTCCTGCCACAGTTTGAACAGTTTTGATTGCCCTGGTACTTACTGCCTCAGCGATGATCATATCAAAATTTTGTCACTGTCTGTTTACCAACTTCTAATATCGTGTATAAATACTTTTGAACTGGTGTATATAAATACTTGAACGTAACTTTGTTTGTTACATGTCAAATCATTCCCCTATAATCAGGGACTTGTGTTTTGTGCAATTGCAGAATTTTCACAGAATTTCCACCATTTCTTCTGTTTTTTCCCATCAAACAGCAGATGCAAGGGTCACCACAGGAGTTAAATGAACCAAGCTTAATGCTGCAAAATTCACGGATATTCATGGTGCAACATACGGATTTTTCACATAAAAATGAAAAACTAAATTATTTCCAAGCAGAATTATGTAAAAAATAAAAGGTAAACCATGAAAAATTAATGCTTTCTGATGCGCACTCTTTTAAAATATACACAAGAGTTATTACGTACTGCAACAGAGATTCAACTTCCTATATGATTTCGTAACAGTGCGAGGCATTACATTAGGAGTTGAACATGAAGAGTTAAAACTTTTTGATTTGCTTTTTCACAGTCGAAAGTATCACAGGAATAATAATAATTTTTTTTGCAGACAACACTGTTCCCTGCAAGCAACTATAGAGCACATTGGGATGAACCGAACCACACCCTTAGCCACTCTAGTTGATGAACACTGCAGACTTAAGTGCGTGACGAAATAAAATGACAGACACGAATTCCAAAAACCTAGTCCCCACAAAATAACACTGGAAAAGGTCCACCATTCATTATGCACATTTTCAAAATGAAGATATAGCCTAGTCAACACCATGCAAATTTTCAACAAAAAAGACCCCATAAGGGTTTCTCTGGTCACATTTTTGGCATTCAATCGCGTTTGAATTTGGCCGACTCTGTGCCCTCTGGTATTTGGCAGGCCGTTTGTTTCTCTACCTCTCTTCCCGCTCTAACCCAAGCTGC
>JAHWFP010048166.1:138262-155304 GCA_023313725.1 Lithobius niger | reverse complement strand
AACAGGGACGAAACAGTCTGTCTAGAGATCTTTGTGTGTGAGAGCTAATTGATATTAAATGATCAATTGGAAGAAATAGGCCATTCAGTAGAATGCAGCCCCAAAGACGCAGAAGTTTCTGCTATTTTGCTTGCGGAAACCGTATTCATTTCGCCCTTGTCAATAGCGATACATCCACAGGTTTTCTGAGGACATTTTTTTTCTTTGTATTTCCACCCATTACTGGGGTAGAGGTGCTTACGATATCAACTGGCCACCCCCTTCCCCTCCTGATGACGTAATAGTTGAACGCTCTCTATGATTACTGTAGTGCAGGGCAGTCGGACTGGATAGCAAAGAGCGCCTGTGCCATTTAGAGAAATGATGAGGGAGGGGCACACACGTTTTACCGGGAACTCAAGTCGGACGGGTCTGGAGAGCGCTCTAAGCTCCACACACATTGTCCAGGGAAGAGCCTGGAGCCTTTGCTTATTTTGATATTCTACTGGCTTTGAAGTGTGTCAACACATGCATTACCGTTTATTTCAAGGAATGATTGTTTTACGAACTTCTTTCTTGGACGTCATGGGTTCTTTTTTTTTTGGGGGGGGGGGGAAGGAGTTTAACAAAAGTGTTAAAACTGCAAGTAAGGGGAAAGAGAAAGGGAGCAGGGGATTTGTGCCTGAAGAGAAGCTCAACAGTGGAAAAGATTTCATTTTTCGTTCGGGAAGGGGTAAACCAGAGGGGTGCCCATGGGGCGCCAAAAGTGGGTAACCAAAGGGCGCCTGTGCCAATGGCACAATGGCAGTATGGCCAGTCCAAGCCTGATACAGGGCTTGAAATGAGCGGTGTTACATTGCAATTTGCACCACGATTTTAAACATTTGCTCAATAAAATAGGCCTAGCCCATTTACAATAAGACAATCACTTAAAATACTGTTGAAGTTGAGATAATGTTAATTTACCAGCACCGTATGAAAACAACAGCGTAGGCCTAATTAAGTACCGTATTGAGAAAATCAATGAAAGTTTTTAATCCCAATCCCAACAGAAGTTAGTTTATTTTACACTAGGTGCAGGCAATGAAGTTGGGAGTATTTCTTTAGGCAATAAACAATCTTACTACAAAACATTGGAATGTTTAGAAATTGAAAACAATTTATACATCTGACGATCACATCTTGTTCTGATGGATCCATCAAGTATAAAAGAAAAATAGTTACGCTTCATCAAAACTGCTACCCATTTTTGCAATTGCTATAGAAGTTTTTATTTTGCATCACAATACGCTACACACTTTTTTTTTATCATTTCTAGCCCCGTACCGATTTATTTTTAATTTAACAATGCAAATACAATTGTTTGGTTTACAGGCAGAGTTGAGTAAGCCACCAGGCAAACAGGCTTTACATTTTATTTATTTTTTTATTTTATTCAATGACTACAATTTAGTAATGTGTAAAGGTCAAAGACTTGAAGACTAGTCTAAGAAATAAGAATATGTCTTCAATACGCTGTATTTCAGTCACCTCCTATTTACATTTTGTGCACATAACTGCCGTATTCAACGGTCTGAGCTAGATACTTGAAATTTGCACCACTAAAAGGCTCTTTTTAAGACTGTTACAATTGGTAAACTGAAATGCTGAAATCGGTCAAACTTTGGTAAAAATACGAATTTTAGCGGTGGGACCAGACGAAAATAATTTTTGACCCGCAATAATTTAAGGCATCCGCACATGGCTTCCAACCAAATGTTTACCTTTTAGTGGCCTTATGAACTATTTCTCAAACAAGTGCCAGGGCAAGTGTAAGAATGTAATACCGTACCAGGTGACACAATACGTTCACAAATTAAAGGGATATTCCTCCCAGTGCCATTTTTCTCGATCCTCCACATCAAGTACGGCCCCAAAGGTCTCTTTACTTGCCGTTAGTCTTTCCCTTGCTAAAAATCCGTTTTAAAATGTGGCGTCTACTAGATTTTTTGTTGAATATTGGGGAACTATATTTACTGTATCCTACACATATATGATCCTTTACCCGCCTATAATTACCTTGAAGTTTCATCAGTGTGTGTGCCTGTACTAATTTTAACCGTTTGCTAATAATTAATATGAGTTCAAAAATCTAAAAGACTAATGCGTTAAAAATTAAAATTAATTATGCCAATACAGGGATGCTGCCGGGAGTACCAGCTTTTTTCACATTTTTTTGCATTCCCATTTTTAATTTTTTTCACATTTTTCACATACCCGTTTAATATCAATTAGCTCTCACACACAAAGATCTCTAGACAGACTGTTTCGCCCTTGTTTGGGCTCGCCAGTAGAGAATACTTTGTGGATGAGAGCTAGGCTACGCTTGCTAGGGCAAATGACAAGTGCGAAACGAATACGGTTTCAGCAAGCGAAATAGTCTGTCTAGAGATCTTTGTGGGTGAGAGCTAATTGATATTAAATGATCAATTGGTAAAAATTGTCCCAGGCCTGGGTGTCAGCCATTCAGTAGACTGGAGCCCCAAACAAGCAGACGTTTCTGCTATTTTGCTTGCTGAAACCGTATTCGTTTCGCACTTGTCACATACCCGTTTTTCTTTTTTTCAAATTTTTCTCATACCTGTTTTTTATTTTTTCATATTTTTCACGTACTTTCGTTTTCGTATCACTATTTCGTATCACTATTCCTTATCATATATCACCAGTTTCACATTTCTTTAATAAAAATTTTTCTTTTCCAGTAACCATTGTAATTTCCGTACTCGTAGAGAACGAAAGCAAATTCAAAGCGACTCCGCCCGTAAATGAACCAATTTTCTTTTGTGTGTTCTAACCACAGGCATGCCTACGTAATTCCAGGCCCAAAATCAGGGCAGATAATTTTTTTTTTAAATTCGTTTGTGCGTTTTGCCTTTTTTTCGCACCAACACTCGTATTTTTCACATTTTTCACATATTATTTTGCCCCTAGCAAATTTTCACATTTTTCACATTTTTTCACACCGGAAGCATTCCTGCTATAGAATGCCGAAGAAAATTTATAATATACTAGCCTAAAAAATATAAATTGTGATGTTAAAATAAGAAAATCATTCTGGCTTGTGACAACACAATCACGATAGGCCGAAAGGCTCATTGTTTTACTTGGTAATAGAAATTAAATAAACATGGTACGCTATTTACCAAAATTGTCCCTTGATTGGTACAAACCAGAAGCACAAACACGTGCGGGGAAATTCAAAACAACTTCCCGTTTCTCCAAGTCAAAAGGTGTTCAACGCTCGAAGTGCCTCAGGAAGGTGGGAGATCTTTCTAAAAGATAAAAGACCACCGAAAATTCACACCTTGATTTGTGACAATCAAGGGACAATTTTGGTAAATAGCGTACCATGTTTATTTGTTTAATGCTGTTTCGTATCCTATTCCCAAAGCCAACAGCGCTAGTAGCTGCGTTCCTCGCTGCGAGAAACGCAGATACAATTTCAGATAACCTTGGCGATGGTAACATGCGCGGAGGCGATCTGCGCGTGGCTGTCATAAGGCAGCCGGAATGTGCCTTGAAAATATTTATATTTTAGGGCTAATGAAAACGACGTTAATACTCACACTGTGAAACACAACATTCAAAGTAAAAAAAGTGAAAGTGTACACTTTTTTTTCAATTTTAGGGCTATTATTAATTTTTTTTTTTTACAAAGTGACTTCCTTTATTTTTAACGGGTGACAAACGTTGAAAGCTGCACACAATTTCTATATGGCTTCATGCACAGCTTTGTGGTCTATCCATCCTTTGAGGAATAATTTGTTGTGAATCTGCATGCAATCCTTGTGCATTTCAACTGGCACTCAGCTGCATTGACTAACTCATGTTTGTCAATTAATGTGCATCTGCTGGAGGGTTAATACTACGACACTAAATAAATACTCTATTAATGCGACTCTCTTCGTACCAAAGTATACATGTATTACACTAGTTATCTCAATTGAAACTGGAAACCTTGACTACAGCCGATTCTCTTGATTCGCTATCCTGTACAGTATTATTTTGCTCCTTAAGTTTACTTATCCCATCTACTGTATCAAAATTCAGGTTTTTTTTTTAAAGGCACATAACTCCCTCCGGTACATTTTAACAGTTTTCCTCGATACATTACCGGAAATAATTTTTTATATGAATTCATTTACCTTTTATTTGATTGTCTAAGGGTACGATCCCAGGGATGGGACGGTAACCGAAACCGAAACCGAATTTTCGGTTTTTACTGAAAACCGACACGGAAACCGATTAGGATTTTGTGTCGGTTTTCCGTACGGTGTTCGAAAATAAAAAAACATGATTTTTTTTTACATTTTTTTTAATAATTATAATTTTCTACGTATAAATGACAGCAAAGCTCCTAGCTATTAAAACGAAAATAGTAGATGAAAATGGTGCCACAGCTATACCCATGGTCTATGACGCTGCAGAAAGTGAAAGAAGGAGTAAGTTGAAGCTAGTAATACAACTGTTGCCAAAAAAAAAAATTTGGAAAATCTGGTTAAGGTGGATGGTGGCAAAAACCGATACCGAAACCGAGGTTTTTTGGGCGTGAAAAACGAAACCGGAACCGAAATCAAAAAAATGAAACCGACCCATCCCTACGATCCCGATGACAGATGTGGCGCGTGTACGCTATAGTAAGCTTCTTTTTTACCACTCGGTCCGAAGAGTATCTCACTCCCGCCAGAAGGCTTCTCAGACTACTTTTAACAGTGACGTCACGCGATGTTTACACGCTTAGTCTGTGACGTAGTGATTCTTCGTGCACTTCAAGTCACGTGAGTCAAGTCTGAGCGAAAGCCAAGTGAGATAGTAGCTGCCTTACTTGAGGCACGCAGCTTCAATCTCCGTTAACGTTGTTTTGAGCTTACCAGGAGATATGGCGAGTGATGAACGCATTTATATATTCCACAAAGTAAATTTGCTACCGAATCGGTAAAGGAAAGGACAAAACGAGAATTGGATCGACAATTAGGTTTATCCTATGTTTACCGCAATAAACTAGAATTAAAGAATGGGTGGTGCAGGGGTGTCGGGATCCTGACATTGTGATGGACAAAACCAAAGGCGGAGAAGAAATTAATTCACAGATTGAGTTTCAAACGTAAATTCTCGTAGCAGACATAAGGCCTAAGGAAAAAAGGTTTAGCTGCAGTACCAATTAAATTACAACTAGGGTCGGTCGGGAGAAGCTTTTTTTTTTTTTTTTGATGGTACACTTAAAACATGCCCAATATTATGCCCTTTATTTAGGCTGTTTCTGTACAGTAACGCCGTTTTTGATTCCCGCATAATACTAAAACATCAAGTCACAAATTAGGCTGCAAGGGAAAAAAATAGCGGTCGGGAGGAATAAATGAGATCGGTCGCAGGGGGGTAAACTTACTGTCCGAAGAAGGGGGGAGGGGGTTAAAATTTCTTCTCCGGGGCCCCCCCCCCCCCCAAAAAAGCGACACATAATGACCGGTCCCTAAGCATGCCTCCTTGAAATCGCCAATAAATTAATATACGTAACATAGTCGGCAACGAGAGGACGTAAATTTCGACATAACACAGAATAAAGACCCCAAAATCTTTTATTTGGTCAACTTTGTTCAAATAAAACTAACGTGAGGGTATTTTACCGCTGCAACAGACAGGAGACATTGATGATCATAACGTGCAGTCATCTGCGCCAGTGTTTGTTTACCTTTTAGCATTCGTACGACGTGTCACATGGCGCGGCTTGGAAATGAGTATGATCTAGCGTCGGATGTGACGTCATGCTTGTTTCACAAAGCAATGCGCGCCGCAGTCGTGTGAACTATATTTTAGCGCAGTTGACATATGAGTAAAACTGCCAGGACGGAGGGATTTATGTGCCTTTAATTGGTGTTTTAAAGCTCTTTTCTCACCTTGCATTTTATTAGAATGATAACAATTATGTGCACTGGCGACATGCGACTTATTTATTCCACATCTATCCTATTTCAGCTATAAAACAATGTTACGTAGTAACACATCCTAAAGTCTAGTTAGGCTACCTCTATTTTTTAATATTAGTTGCTTAAAAGTTTCATAACGTTCATAACAATTGCTATAACTTTCGAAATTATGAACTTATGAACTTATGAAAGTTTATTTAAAAGCTTTTCTAGCGTAACATACAAGATTTACATTTTACATTCATGAAGGTACAGAAAGAGAAAATGTAAGACAAAAAAAAAACGTACGAAAAAAATTACAGGTATCCAGATTTAAAAAAAAGTGAGAAAGCAGATGCAATTTGAAAATTAGTTTTGGGAAAGCAAGGAAACTTGTTACGAAAATCCCACAAAACACGTTCCGGTTTCACTTACAAAAAAAGAAACACATGGCTGATCAAATTCAGCGAAACAGCCACTGAAAAGAAAAGTCACAACTGTCAATGCCGCCGCTTCTCACCCCTCATTAGTCACAAACTCACCTTCTCGACGTCTTCATCAGTTGGCTCGGTCATCTGAAACGTTTCAGGAGCTTCGAAAGGAGCATTCTGGATGGCATCTTTTGGCACGGAGGTGGAAAAGTAGATTCTTCCATTGGCAGTAAATATAAGAGTTGAAGGGGTAAGGATGACCGAAAGACCCTGATTTTTATTGGCTTTACCTTCAAATTAAGACAATTAAACAAAACTGTCAGTGTCATTCGTTTCACGTTTTAATGAAGACATTATATTGTTTCACACGACCTTTAGCTTCACATCTTAAATGATACTGTCACATTAAGTCCGACTAGCAGAAAAATATTAAAGCAATATGCTTTTCTATGGATGAAAATTTACACATGTATGTTTTTTTTTGGAAACCATAAAACCTAGAGCTTTGAAATTACTCATGCCTTTACAATAATGGATATATCTTGATGCACAAATTTATGGTCGTGAAATATTGAGGTATGTTAACCTCATCGGCAAGTTGTGTACACCTTTTAATTTAGGGTTTGCCCGAACAAGCCTAATTTGAATTTAACTCAACTGAAACAAAAAAACACAATAAAACCCAATAGAGGGCTTTTCACCTACTGTACATTACTTATCTATATTTTTAAAAATCACTAAAAGTAAGCAACAGTGATATTACTTTGGTAATAAATAACTAATTATTGTCAGGTCATTTTTTAACTAGCCAGACCCATGCATGCTGCATGGTGGAGGGAATACATTATCGAAGTTTACTACACAAATCCACCTTAGAAGGACACCAATTATGGTTGGTCTACTGTTATCCTATTGTTGAATTTTCAGCGACCTTTCTTTCGCCATCGTAAGAACTTCTGTGTGAAAAAAATTACGAAAAGTCACACCACTGCTTCATTAAAAAAAAAAAAACCGCTATTCCATTTCACCATTGATCTTGCTCGTGCATTGAATCTAGATACCCCATTTTTTTTGTCAAGGCCTGGCCAGCTTCGTGAGAGGCAACTCGTTCCACTCGGATCTATCAATGGCAAACGATTCCAAGGCTTTCGAGTAGCTGTCACTTATGGCATTAGATTCAGATTCACGGCATCCAGATTCAGCGCACGAGCAAGATCAGCAGAGAAACGGAATAACGTTTTTTTTTAATGAAGTGGTGATGTGTCTTTTCGTAATTTTTTTTTTATGAAGCAGTGATGTGACTTTTTTATATTTTTGTACACAGAAGTTCTGAGGAAGGCGAAAGAAACGTCGCGGATAATACAACAATAGGACAATAATAGGACAACAGTACACCAACAATTGGTATCCTTCTGAGGTTGATTTGTGTAGTTAACTTCAATACCATCTTCGAAATTCCATTGTGCCAACCCGTCACCGTTTTTTTCAAGGTGGATTGAATTTTCCAATCTTAGCCTCTCCCGGTGTTTGCACCGCTGTTTGACTAATCCTGAAATTTCACTCGTCCACAATGTGCATTCTGGTACACTGACATATGAATATTTCTTCTTATGCAAGCCAAGGTACACCATTCCCTCCCATTCCCCCCTCCCCCTACTTCTCTCGACTCCTCTTCTCCCCTCCTCCTCTACCCCCTCTTCTACCCTCCTTCCCATTCCTCTTCTCCCTACCCCTTCTTGCTTCTTCCCTCTCCTCTCTCGCTTCTTCCCTCCTCTCTCTTCTCCCCACCGTGTGATTCCAATGCTACGCGTTGACTGTCCCTGCGACTGCACAATTCACATGGGCAAATGTTGTGACTTCCGTCCGTCGATCTTTTGACCCAGAGGAACAATTGCAATATCTTTTTTCTCTATCTCATGGCAGGCGAAACAACCTAGGGTTCAGGAAACTTGACTGTGTGCAGCCAGTACCAGAAGAACGCCGATCCGGCTGGAATGCGTGCACTCCACTCCTAACATATTTCTTTACAATACAACCAGTTTGTGAGTGAAAGGAGATTTTCAACTAAGGGTTTCCTGACCAAACCAGACTCACAGTTCATAAAAGTTTTTCTTTAGGTGATGCAGTCGGTCACCATTCCAAAACCAGCATTCATTCACAACTGACTCCCCGTACCTCCCGCAGATCTAAAAAGAACATTTTGCCGGCCCTCAGCCTGGCCGGCTGAAAATGGTTTCTTTTTTGCCTAAACATACTTAACCTGATAATTTTGGATTACATAGTCCTCAATGGAATGTCTCCCTGGAGGTTTTTCGGTGGTATGTAGCCACCTGCTTGCATGTCCCTACTGCGCATGTGCAACACAGTCCTCCTCTATATAAAGCGGGAGCGTGGCCGGTTCCGGCATTATTTTCCTCTCAATCTGTCAGGCGGTGACTCGAGAGGGGAGGCAGGGCGGGCCTTTGGTTAAGTATGTTTAGGCAAAAAAGAAACCATTTTTAGGCGGCCAGACTGAGGGCCGGCAAAATGTTCTTTCTTATTTACCAAACATATTAACCTGATAATTTTGCATTATCCGCTGACCTCGTCAAACGTGGTGGCGGGCACCGATCTGACGGGGTGCCCCGGGATGCAAGCAGGCGTTCCCCCCAAAATTTTTATTATGGTAAAAATTCGCACTTTATTCAGAACAGGGTGATGAAACAAGAAGTTGGAACTCTTTTGCAGGGTTTGGAGGCCCTGAAAAGGACCGTTGTTTGGGTCTTGCTTCCTTCTATGGATGGTTTGCTTGCTTCTATGGATGACTTGCTTCCATCATGGGATGGCTTGCTTCTGCTTCGTTCTGAGTGCTTAAAGGGGTTTGACCACAGTCCTGGCTGCTAAGATTGGACCCAACCGGTGTAGTCCTTCTTCTACTTTTGACATGTTCTTCAGGTAGTGGGAGGTGAATGTCGTTGGGTGACGCCAGGACGCGGCTGCGAGGATTTCCTCTATCGGAGTGGCGTTGTGATATGCCCATGAAGTTGATATCACTCTGACTTCGTGTGCTGTTGCTCTTTCCCTGCTTAGGTTGGCTTTGTCGTAGGCGGCATCGATTATCTTTCTGATCCAACGGGAAATCATTCCGGCTGAGGTTTCTCCTGTTTGTGAGTCTACTGGAAAGAAAAGTTGGTCACGGCCTTTTCGTATGTCCTCGTGTTGAGTTCGGGTTAGGTAGAAGCGGCGTGCTCAGATGGGGCATAGCAGGCGTTCAGGTTCATCTCCTGTTATGGTGGAGAGAGCTGGGGATGTGATGGGTTTCGAGGGTTCGGATGGTTTCTGTGTTTTAGCTAGGAAACCTGTTCTTGGATGAAGAGTTACAGATGGAAAATTTGGAACGAAAATGCAGTAGGCCAGGTCGGCTGACAAGGCTTGGATTTCAGAACAGCGTGTGCTAGCTGCTAGCGTTACGAGAAAGACAGTTTTCCGGGTTGGGAGGTGAAGGGAGCTGTCTTGCATCGGTTCGTAGGGGGCTTCAATTAGGTATTGAAGGACGATTGATAAGTCCCAGTCTGGAACGATTCTTCTCGTTTTGGGTCGTTCGTTTTCGAAGGAGCGGAGAGCCAATATCCGGTAGTCTTTGAGCAGGTTGGTTTTCCCTGCAGCCTTGAAGACCGAGTTTAGGGCTGAATGGTAGACGAGAATTGTTGAGCCTTTGAGCTTGTCGGTGTTAAAAAAGGTCGGTGAAGAATCTTAGTAGTTCGGGTAGAGAGGGGTCGATTGGATTAATTTTCCCTGTGAAACACCAATGAAACCATTTGCACCAGTGGCTGTCGTACATTCTGTTTGTTTAGTCTCTGGTTAGTCCTGTTCCTGGCCTATACACCCGTAGGAATTTTTGAGTAGACGGATGAAACCTGTTACAGGGGTCAGGTACATTATAGTATATTAAAAAAACAGAGGTAGACATTTGAGACACTTCATCCGAATTTTCCAGCCCTAATTTTCCAATATGGCCGTTTTTTCGATGTAATTAAACATACCTTTATGCTTTCACCTGTGCTGTCGGATTCCAAAGAGTTACATCGGCTTCTGGATGATTAAAACATGTTTGTAATCAAACCACCTGCACAATGATACTAAACTTATGTAAATATGTCGGCATGAAAGTGGTTAAAAAAATACGGTGTATGCAAGTCAATACAAAATCGTACAGTACTACTTGCATAAAACACTTACAGAGGTTAGCAGTAAGTTCTTTTCAAAACAATTAAACAATATGGAAAGAATAGATCCCCCACCTTTCAGATAATCCTAAGTATGTCCATTTCGGGCTATTAGAGGGCTCCCGAGAGCACTTTGAATTCGAAAATCACAGCATGCTTCCGCTGCTATGCCATTACCTCTTCACATTTAAATGGGCTTAGGACAATCCGTATCTCAGTTAAACAATTTCGGTTAGGGTCGATGGAAGGAATAGATCACCACCTTTAAGAAAAGCCTAAGTATGTCCGTTGCAGGCTATCAGACGGCTCCCAAGAGCACTTTGAATTCGAAAATCACCACACGCTTTCGCCGATATTCCATTACCTCTTCACCTTTAAATGGGCTTCGGACGGTTCGTATCTAAGTTAAACGATTTCGGTTAGGGTTGATGGAAACAATAGATCGCCACCTTTTAGAAAATTCTAACCATGTCCATTTCGGGCCATTAGGGGGCTCCCGAGATCACTTTGAATTCGAATATCACCACACGCTTTCGCCAATATTCCATTACCTCTTCAACTTTCAATGGGCTTTGGACGTTCCGTATCTAAGTTAAACGATTTCGGTTAGGGTTGATGGAAAGAATAGCTAACCTGCACCTTTCAGAAAATCCAAAGCATATCCTTTTTTGGCTATTAGAGGGCTCCCGAGATCACTTTGAATTTGAAAATCACCACACGCTTTTATGGCTATGCCATTACGGTACCTTTTTACGTTTAAATGAGCGTATGACGGTACCTTTTTAATAAATACAGATGCAAACCTATTTACGTTGCCTTTTGGATTTATATATCAGACTGACTGAGTGGGGAATCGAACCCACGACCTTTGATACAAATTTTTTATTTTTTATTTTTTATTTAGGAAGTGACGAATGTGACTTAGAAGGTCTTGGACTCTTTCTAGTGATGGAGAAATCGTTGCTGATGAAAGATTGAATGAGGTGCCTAGGAACGTGAAGACTTGCTCTGGGGTGAGGCTTGATTTGGATTGGTTCATGCCGAATCCCAGTTGGTTTAGTAGCCGGATTGTCTGGTCCCTGTTCTGTTCGAGACTAAGGGGGTCTTGGTTGTGGAGGGCCCAGTCATCGAGGTATGTGCTCGCCTGGATCTGTTACTGGGGAAGGTGTGCGAGGATTGGGTTTAGAACCATGGTGAAAACTCTTGGTGCAGCGTTCAAACCGAAAGGCAGACAACGGAGCTCGTAGACTTGGTGGTCGTAGATGAAGCGGAAGAACTTGGTTGCAGACGGGTGTAGGGGTACATGAAGGTATGCGTCTTCTAGGTCCATGGAGACTGTCCAGAAGTTTTGATTGAAGGACTGACGGATGGTTTCCAGTGTTTCCATCTTGAAGTGGGGGTTGTCGATGTACTTGTTCAGTGGATTCAAGTTGAAGATGAGTTGCTGGCCTCCCGATTTCTTCGGCCGGTTGAAAATTTTGCTGTAAAACCCAGGGCCCGAGTTGTGGCGTCTGATGATTGCCCTTTTTGCAAAAAATAGTGCAATCTCGGCCGAAAGGGATTCTGAGATTGGTGATGTGAAGTTCCTCGGAGGAGTGTTTGCTAGCGGTGGGTCCGACAGGAACGTCGGACGAAAGCCCTTCTTGATTATTGATAGAATTTCGGTGTTGCGAGTTAGACTTTTCCAAGCCGGATAGAAATGGCGGAGTCTTGCGCCGACCGGGAAGCAGGAGAGCCAGGAGCAGTCATTGTTTGCGGTGGGAGCTGCGGCCGCCGGGGGATGAGTAGTTCGGGTTGTCGTTTCGTGTGGAAGAGGAGGAAGTCGACAGTTATTCCAATCATCAGATGTGGTCCGTTGGTTTGGTTGTTGGTTGGTCTTGTATGGACGAAAGGACGACTTGTCTTGACGAAAGGGTTTGGGCTTGCGTGAAATTCCAGGTGAGGGGGGAAGGGTCGGGATCAAGCCAGGAAACAGGGTGTCAGACTCATGTAAGGGCTGGTTTCGTAGTCGGTGTTTCGTTGATTCGTTTAGATTGTTTGCCGATTTGAGGGCTGATTCTCTAAAAATCAGGGTGTTGTTGAACAAAGCCCGTGTTGCCCAATTCAAAGAGTGGTAGGTGGCTAAGCTTGCCTTTTGAAACAGCTGGGAAATGAGGGTCGACAGATTGCGAATTTCTTCGGGGCTGGCGTCGGCCGAAAGCTTCTCGCATAAACCGTTGACTGCTGGGAAGATGACGATGGAGGGAACTTTGATTCGTTTGGGGATATAGAAGGCGGTCCCAAAATCAAGTTTGACTTCGCTGCAGAGGAACTCACATTCTCGGTAGGTGTCGAAGTTCTTTGGATTGGTGGCACCATCTCCGAAAGGGCGAAAGAAGCTAGACTCACGGCCGTGTCCAATTGTAAAAGTTCACTTTTACTCAGTAGGGAACCGCCAATCCGGAGACAGGTCAGCAGAGTTGTTGATTGGCCTAGAAGGCTACGGGGTTAGGCATCTTTGTCGCGAAAGGCGAATCCAAAGCCGGTCTCAAGGCCTCTGTTGATGATGGGGGCGTCAGCGGATTGGGAGGGTTTGTACAGGAAACAATCCGGTACAGTCTCTTCTACTGTTTTGAGTAGTGACGCAAGAGGGACTGTTGGGTCGTCGGTGTTGTCATCCGGAAAGTGTATGTGTTCGGCGGCCGAAGGGGGCGCTGGTGCTGGACCTTGTGTCGTGACGACAGGCGGCGCAGTTGTTGTGGCCGAAAGGGGTGCTGGTTTTCTTTTCTTTGCCGCGGACGAAAGGATGGGGGAGTGTCGTTTGCGGCTATCGTGGCTCACGGTGGACGCGACCCATTCTTGAGTGTTGGCCCGGCGTGTGGACAAGGAGCAAGATGGGGGAGGCTTTGGGGTTGAACTTGCCTATTGACAAAAGACAGAGTCGACCAGAATGTGGGTTTCACTGCGGGTGACGCTATGGTCTCTGCGAGAAGATCTGGACGAAAGGTCGAGTGGAGAACTTGCGACAGGCGGGTGGTTCAGCGCGGTAGAAGGTTGGTGGAATTTGCGTTTCGCTTCACGGAAAAATTCTTTGGCTTCGCGGAGGTTCTCCTCCAGAGCCGAAAGTTCAGGAGGAGGCGGGGTCCGTTGGCCGTCTTGAAGAGGTGAATCGTTTTCGTCATTAGCGACATAGGCATCCCGGTCTAGGCCGGCCGCCCAGCGGTCGTTTTGGACGAAAGGATGGGGGTTAGCAGGATGAAGAGCAGCATCCGAAACGGGACAGATGGGCACAACCACATCGAGAAGAGAGCCGTCTATTTGCGGGCGAAGGAGCGAAATCCAAATTCCTGGACGAACGACGGGAGACGAAGAACGAGGTGACGCGTAGGAACCTCTGGGGGGAAAATGAATGCCGGAACCGGCCACCGCGCTCCCATCTTTATATAGAGGAGAAATAAATAGACATAAACCGCTGGAAATAATATTAAGGAAAATTGGAAATAAGCCAACAGCTTATTTATGTCTTTTTATTTCTCCTTTATTGAGCCTTGCAAGTGTATGATTTATCTTCCCTCTCCATTGTCTATTGCTGAGTGAATTTCAGTCGAATGGAGCCCTGGTCACAGTTGTGACCTTAATAACGGGTTCAGTGAGTTATCTTTATGTCAGTGGAGGATGTGGCCATAGCGATTAAGGCCCTATGCAAGTGATCTGGGGGCGAACTGGGTAGCCGGTTTGAATCCGGGTCATGCCACTCCGAAGAAACGCAAGTGCATAAAGGTGGCTTACTGAACTAAGTTATTTCTAGTGTATGATTTTTGCTGTTGGCTTATTTCCAATTTTCCTTTTATAGAGGAGGACTGTGTTGCACATGGCAGTAGGGACGTGCAAGCAGGCGGCTACATACCACCGAAGAACCTCAAGGGAGACATTGCATTGAGGACAATGTAATGCAAATTATCAATTATCAAGTTAATGTTTGGCAAATAAGAAAGTAATGATGCTGTCCCAGAAGGGTTGCATTAGTCAGGTACCTGTTCCCTGCTCAGGACATTGGCATGCTTTGATGGAGAAAAGGGTTTCCACGATCGTTCTTCCCTCTCTGAGGGCAGTTGTGGCTCCCCAGCACAGGATTTTAAAAATAAAAACAACATAGTTCTGCTATGTTAACGGCTTCATGCATCTTGTCAGATTTACAGTGATGTACCCGGTAGGCATGGAGAGAATTTTTTTTGTAAGACCTGATACGGCCCACTGTATTTAGCTTGCAAAGTCTTTGTGATTCCTTTCGCTGCAGAGCTCAGCGTGCGAGTTTTCTTTGCTAAGAAATCGCATTCCAAGTTGACACTTCGCCAGTCATAGTATTGTTTATGTTAACAACGGAAACTCAAAAGTGATGTGCCGCAGCACGCTCCTTTGCTATTTCCCATTGGAATTCCGAAGTGGATACTTTCTGGCCATCCCATGAAATCGTATAAACGACAAAAAAAAAATCTAAGTACTCCGATAGTGGGAGCCGAGGCTTCAATAAGGTCGCACGATGCCTGAACCCACAGTCTGGTGTCACGCTCCAACACCTGTAGCAGCCGCGGTGATTTCCAAGTTTATGACATTTTTACACAACTGACAAATTCCCCATGTATGAATAAACTGCGCGACATTACGTAGCATGCCGTCCCATGTTCAAACTGCTTTAGTGACCTTAAGGGCTTCAGAGTTAAAAAATGGGCATTTTAGGACGACGCGTGAATAGCACTGTTGTTGTAATGCTTCTGGAATATACACACGGCATTGTAATATACCTGCGTTAGCATCTTGAATATTGTTCGAAACAGAGTTTAACTAACATGCCTTTACGCACAACATAGTCGCCTACGGTATGGTGATGCTATTGTGACGTCATTCCTGCCTGACCATCCATTATCTTTTGGATCCGACGCTGTGTGATCTTGTCATCGCACTGGGCTTCCTGAATTTTTTGCAGTTTAGGAAATTCAATTAAGGCTTGTTTACACATGACAATGTGCCTTTTCCCACGGCCCTCTACCAGTCTCTCACATCTAAGCCTCCAAACGACGTAGGGAATTCAAAAGCTGTAATGAGTTGCTGCTGGCTGAATCGTTCGCACTAAAAAAAACTTTACGGTATATTATGGCAAAAGGCTGTGTGTTGGTCATGTACTGCTCAGGGCTACTAGCCCTATACATTGGGCTCCCTTACTGCCGTTACTAAAGGCTTAGCAGTTCAAGGAAAAACCCGAATAGCTCCAGAAGTATTTGAGGCAATTCGTTCATCTTCCAACTTGTGAAGTTCATGTGTTAAAGTGCCCTTACCATGAAATTTAAGCCAAATCAGAACAAATCATAAACATTATCGTGTTCCAAGCAGATAAGCACAATCACATGCATGAAAGCCAACTTCAGTTGAGCGTTCAACCTTACTCGCTTTGCTGACTTGGCCAATAATAACAGCCTAATGGCTGGTTCCAATGAGTCACCGACACCTATGCACTGCAGTCCAGCGAATTAACAGCAAACACTTGACTAGTACTAACCATACCAGATACGCTTTTGATGCTGTTACTAGGATTGACACATGACATTTTGGAAAACAAAGGCAAGCACGCAAACAAAAAAGCGTCTGAGGCAGGGAGTATGGGGGATTCCCCAGCCAAGCAAATTTTATAAAATTAGGGCCTAAAAACGTATCTTACTAGCAAGGCTGGTTGAAAATAGTTTTTGTTGCCCAACCGAAAATATATTACCTGTTTTTAATGCACTCTCTCTGGTTCTCAGTGCTTCTTCCAGAGAAAAAAAGAAAGTTGGCTTCCCTGCCAGTCCCGTAGTTAATCTACTGCACAAGCGTGGATGCAGTCCTCCCTATATAAACGCTGGCGCAGCTTCATTCCTTATCTCTTTATAATACTCTCAATTGTTACCAAGGCAACTCAAGAGGGGAGGAAAGGCGGGTCTCGCCTGTTGTAAAGCAGGTAATGTATATTTTCGGTTGGGCAACAAAAACTATCTTCAACCAGCCTTGCTGGCAAGATACGTTTTTGATTGCCTTCAAAAATCTCGATTACCTGTTTTTAATGCACTCAACAGGCTTTGTCACGGTGGTGGACCCTCGCTACGGATTGGCTACCCTGAAGCCAACTGGACTCAACGAACCTGAACGCAACCGATAAGAGGGGTGAAAGATGTTCCTGTAGATCTTGAAGGGTTTGTTGTGTAAACTGGTCGGTTGTAAGTGTAGCGAGGAATCGGATATGAACAGAACCGAATTGGATGTGGAAGGCATTACTGGATGAAGCGGCTGTAAGCAGGTTCCAGGGTAAAGGAGAAACAGCCACCAATGGGTGACTGGAACCCTTAGGGATCGTTGTAGTGACATAGTTACGGTAGCAAACGCGTTGTTAATATCATTATTATTACTATTGAAGAGGGCATCAAAAATTATCCTACCCTAGTCCTTGCTGGAACGGACGGCAGACTCGGACCGAAGGG
>JAHWFP010048166.1:110377-131906 GCA_023313725.1 Lithobius niger | reverse complement strand
AAACAAACTTGGCTGAAAGTGTAACGTTCGTTGATAGTGCTCCAGTGACCAGTGCCAGTTTGTTTCTTTCTAACGCTTCTTCCCAAAAAGAACAAACATTTGATCCCACAAGGGAAATGTACTCCTTGTGGGAAGAAGCCTTAGAAACAAACTTGGCTGAAAGCGTAACGTTCGTTGATAGCGCTCCAGTGGCCAGTGCCATTTGTGAATCGAAAAGAGAAGCACAATTATAAAAATGTAGAAGTCTTTGGTTGATTGTATAAAATGCAGTGTGCATTGCTACTACACAATCTTTTGTGTTTACGAGTTCATAAAAAAAGGAGAAGGGTCATAACCAACTTGCCTTTTATGATATAACTAGACAGCTCTCTTCGAGGAAATCAATTTGGTATACTGAATGCCAAAATCGGTTGAAAAATTGGACAGTTTTGAGCCTATGGAACCAATTTGGAGCACTTTGATCAGAATTTAATTTCTGACTATGGATACCAGCCCATAAGCAGAGTTAAGAGTACAAATTGCACACTCAGCTAGACTCAAATTTTTTTTTACCGCACATCCCTAAAGAACACACTCAATTACACCACCCCTAACTGCGTACTTCAAACATCATCACATGGATTTTCCGCGCAGCGGCACGAATCTTGGTCAGCGAAATCGGCCATTCAAACTCGTTTGGAATAATGCCACCGACCCGTGACTCGAAGAAGGAGAACAGTGGGAACCAAATTCTAGTCCGTTTGCTGTCTCGTTGCATAAGATCACGGTTGTTGGCTAAGGTATGGTAGTAGAGGAACAGACGCGTAGAAATATAGAAGGCTATAAACACATCAATGGAATAATGCTCGTGAGCAGCCAAAATGAAAAAAATTCCAAACATGTTGAGTACCCAAGTAAAGGTATGGAGATAATACATGTTTCGAGGAGTATCTGAAACAGAAAATAATTTTTTAATCATGGGAGTTTTATAAAAGGTTTGGCAGGCAACAACTACAATTCCGTAACTACACAAAAATTCTGCAAACAATAACTTCCAAAACCATCAAACCAAGACGGGAGAAACCAAGGACCTTGGATGAGATTATATGCAACTTTGGTAGGGTCGGTCCACGCAATACTAAGCAGCAGTGTGAGAAACAGATTTTTGACAGATACATCGGCAAAGCAGCGGCCATTTTTTGTAGCTTGACCATGTCTTGCATTATTATGAAGTCACTGACTTGATTCACGCCATTTTTACTGATTCTGGCTTCTCGTGGCTGTTGATTTTGCTGGCCCAATTGGATGAATCGACACAGAGCTGGAGTAACAAACGAACGAATAGTTTTCAAACGTAAGCCAGACCACTCCATACGTTAAGGTGCATTAAGCTACCTAAATCCAATCAGCAATGCAACTTCAACTATCACAACGTTTGTTATATCGTGTCAACAGAAGGAGAGCACAATTTCGAAGCAAAGACGTCGCCAACTCTTAGCTTGGGTAATCTCTCAAAAATTTGTTTCAGTAAAGATTGTGCAATCAGATCTATTTTTTACAATTACTCATTAATTTTGACTTTGTTTTGGTTTGGAAGCAATGGCGTTACGAACTGTGGCATCTTGCGCAATCTTACCCATTTACATGCTTTGACTGGAATTATCCCTGGTGTGTTGCATTGAGTGGACCGGCAAATAGTAGAAGGTCCCTGGGATAAACAAGGAACAGACAGTTTGCTACCCCGAAAACACACCAAACGTAAAGAGCATTTTATATGTCCAAAGCGAGGCAAGCATCTGACGAACTGCTTCACCAAATTCACAGTTATAATTTGGAGAATTAATATATTTACCGCTCATTTTCAGAAATAAGACTGTCTACTTCTTGCAAATTTTCAATGGCTGGCTGCCATTGAAAATTTGCAAAAAATAGACAGTCTTATTTGTGAAAATGAGCGATAAATATATTAATTCTCCGAATTATAACTGAATTTGACGGAAACTTTCACGGTAACACAACGAACAGTTTATTCACTGCTTCACCACTTGCTGTGCACACATTTATTACACAGGAGCAAATGCTTTTCATCCCTCGCTGTAAAACGTGTATGTTGAGAGGATGTTATGCCACCTTTCAACGTGAACCACCTGGAGTTAGTCGATAAGAGTGTGCTAAAAAGATGTGGTGGAAATCAACCCCCTCTTTGAATTGCTGTTGATGAAGTCTCCCACAATCCCTTGCAATCCATTAGTCAAGTAGAAGTGCGAGGTTTGTTCTGGCCTTTAGGAAGCTCCATCATTTTCCCTTAATTTATGCAATTTTTTGACGTCATTCCCACTCCCCGCATCACATCCGGTCCCTCCATCCCACTTCCTCCTCCACGCCTACTCCTCGTTGCCTTCAGCCAGCTGGCACCCTTACCTGCACCAGCAGAGGCGGGCGGGAAGTTAAGTTAACACGGCTTCGTTGGATTCTACTCTGAGAACTTCGATTCTCCTGCGAGAACATGTTCTCATTCATAGAATCACTCCTCGCTGTGTTAACTGGTGGGACAGATTCACACTCGTGATGAAGCCCAACCACTCCTCCGGATTGTTACAGCACGCCTTATACCTTTTCACTCATTGTCACAGCTGACCAGCTACACCCGGCACCAAAATTTGTTGGTAGTGCGAGTGAAATACTGATGGCGATGCCCAATTGGCCATCGCCATTACACGGGACGGTGATGCTCCACACCCGAAGCTGCCGCTGCCCCAGCCGAGCACACCCGAGTCGGCCTGGAAAAGCGTTACGTCCATGCTAGCCTCCTGTAACATAGCACAGAGGCACCTTGCTAACGCCTCTTTGGAAACCACTGGCCCGTGTGGTCGTACGTAGGACAGAAACATCTGCTCCAGCACGTGTCCAGTCTGCAGCATTTCTGCACCTCGTGAAGGCTCCGTCCTACTAATGTACGATCGCTGACACCACAATGAACTCCACCCCCTCCCCCCATTTAGTTGGGGATCGCTGTTCTGTCCGTCTAATGGCGACCTACGACGATGACCGCATTGGGTGGTGTACTGTCACCCCTCGCCGACTAAGGCACGTCAGTCCACCTGACCCACTGCTCGCACCCCCTGCCTGCAGCACGCAGACCCTCAAATCGGGGTTTTGAACGACCACCCTCATGGTGGATGCCTGGTCCTCCGCAGTCTGACCTACTGCCACGTCCCACATGCACTCATGCCAAGGCAATAGACGCCATCAGCGCACCACTCTTCCCCTTTAACCCTTCCCCCCAAAAAAACACCTGATTAAAATAAAACGAGCCGATAGGCACCTACCACCCCACAAAAAACTAATTCAACATTCCTCTTTCCCCGTGGGAGGGGGTCCACCACTTGAGTAATGGCCTAGAAAAAGAAGCAGACTACTGGCGTCACCTCATCCAACAGGGCGGCAATGCGAGCAGCATTTCTTACAACATCCTCCCCTTCTTTACCACAATCACATTCTCTCCTTACAAACAACAGCAAACAAGGGCCACATTTCATGTATGGCCGGGGCAATGGAAACGCAGCGGAAGCTGCACGGTTGTACACTGAGACCTATCCAAACAGAAGGCATCCAGACTGTCGTATGTTTGCAAGGATCCACTCACGTCTGTGTGAGCGTGGCTCATTCGAGGTCGCTCCACGAGAGGGAAGACCAAGAACGGTCCGAACTCCTGAACTGAAGAGCGAATGCTACAGAGAGTTGACGAGGACCCGGGAACGAGCACACGGCGGATTGCAGCAGCAGAAAATGTAAACCATGATGTTGTCTGGAGAATCCTCCATGAACAATTGCTGCGTCCTTACCACCTGCAGAAGAGTGCAAGCCCTAGACGAAAACGACTATCCGGCACGGGCTGAATTCTGCCAGTGGCTGCATCAGCATTGCACTGCTAACCCTCTCTTCCTGCATAATGTGTTATTTACTGATGAAGCTGGATTTACCCGTGATGGAATTGTCAACTTCCATCACAACCATGTTTGGGCTGATGGAAATCCCCACGCAATCCTGCAATCACGGCATCAGCGTCGGTTCTCCATTAACGTGTGGGCTGGTATCGTAGGGGATGTTCTCATAGGGCCGCATGTTTTACCCGACAGGCTTGCTGTGGATTCATACCTCACCTTCCTGCGAGATGACCTACCTGGCTTACTCGAAAATGTCCCACTCATGACACGTCAGATGATGTGGCTCATGCACGATGGGGCACCAGCCCACTTCCAGCTTGCTGTCAGGCAACACCTCAATGAACTGTTTGGAGAGAGATGGATTGGCCGAGTCGGACCACGTCCATGGCCTCCCCGATCACCAGACCTGAACCCATTGGACTTTTGCATCTGGGGCTATGTGAAGGGACTCGTGTATTCAAGAAACATTGAAACCGAGGCACAACTGCGGCAACAAGTTGAAGCTGCATTTCAGCAAGTGAGGCAAAACCAAGGACTATGCGAGAGAATCCGTGCATCCCTTAGCAGAAGAGCGGAGGCATGCATCCAGGCAAATGGCGGCCACTTTGAACATCTGTTGTGATGTCGTGGAGAATCGCCCTGCATCTTTTCAGGATTCAACCAATACCTCCTTACGTTCCCATAATTTTGTTTCCAGCGAGTTTTCGTTTTGTAGGTTTCTCAGGAAAAGAAACTAGTGACTTATCACTAATGGATCATGGCTGGATATGTCCTCACACCACTGACTTCACACACAGGGGCCAGCCACTTGATCTGAGAGCAGGCGTCGGGAGCAGCAGCGAGCAAGCGAGTTGGTGGTGATGGTCTCTCGCTCCGCTCGTGCCGCACGCTTCTCGGGTCAAATTATTGGCCTCTGTGACTTCACACAACTAAATTCGTCTTTTGCGGGGCACGTACTCAGCATTTCGCATTGCTTAGACATTACTTATTTTTAAGCCTCCAGCGGGTGCCAGCATGGTGTGGCGCGCTGAATGTAGTACAGTGAACCCCAAAAGAGCGCAGTGTCTTGTTGTGTGAACTGGCTTTCTTACAAAATACTAAGACGACGCTTTTACCGCTTTGAGGTAAAGGGGGTAAACACCACCGCTTATTTCCAGGTTGGGGATTATTTCCCTTGTCTTTAAGAGACATTGTTTATTATGTTCCACTAGATTTAGCTCGCTGCCCCTGAATGTTGGCTGAAAATGCGTGTGTTTTTGTGGGACAAAGGTCACTTGGAAAGGATCTTGGAAACCGGTCGATTCTGGACCTATGTTTATATGGACTTTTTTTGTTCGTCTAGATGAGTACCACATACCATGTAAGTTATGCCCATGACTTTTCTGACACCCTGTATTTTCCAACAAGGGTAATTAAAACGATTTATTTTAACTAGAAGCCGAGTTACGGCAGTTTATCGACGTTGTAGCGCCCTGAATTGTGCATCATTTTTCGGCAAGTTCTATCTTAAAACTGCTGCATAGCGGTTTTAATTCAGGTGAATGGATGCGATTAGGCTAGCTGAGAGATGATGATATGTATTTTCGACCAAGGGTAATTAAAACAATTTACATTAGGAGCTGAGCTATGGCATTGTATCTACATTGTAGCGCTTTGAATTTTGCGTCATCTTACGGCAAGTTCTATCTTTAAACTGCTGCAGTAGCGGTTCTAATTCAGATAAATGGAATGTGATTAGGCTTAAATGAAATATGTAGATATATTATTTCCAACAAGGTTAATTAAAATTATTTTAATTAGGAGCCATGCTACGGCAGTTTATCTGCATTGTAGCTCTTTAATTTGTGTGTCATTTTACGATAAGTTTCATCATTAAACTGCCACAGTAGTCGTTCTAAATTAGATACATGGAAGTAATTAGGCTTAAATGAAAGCTGAAGATGTATATTTTCAAACAAGAGTAATTAAAACGATTTATTTTAATTAGGAGCAGAGCTACAACAGTTTATCTACATTGTAGCGCTTTGATTTTTGGGTTGTTTTGCAACAAGTTCCTCCTTTAAACTGTTGCAGTAGCCGTTCTAATACATATAAATGCATGTGATTAGGCTTAGATGGAAGATGAAGATATATATTTTCCAACAAGGGTAATTAAAACGATTTATTTTAATTGGAAGCTGAGCTATGGCAGCTTATCTACGTTTGAGCACCTGGATTTTTACGTCATTTTACGGCAAGTACTATCTTTAAACTGCTGTAGTAGCAGTTCTAATTCAGATAAATGGATGTGATTAGGCTTCGATGAAAGAAGAAGATATGTATTTTCCAACAAGGGTAATTAAAACGTTTTATCCGAGAACGGCTGCTTTATCAGTTTAAAGATGAAACTTGTGATCAACTGACGCAAAAAGCATATCACTATAATGTGGAAAAATTGTAGCTTAGCTCCTAATTAAAAGAAATAGTTTTAATTCCCTTGTTGGAAAATATACATCTTCATCTTTCATTTAAGCCTATTATACCTATTTATCTCATATAGAACGACTATAACGCCAGTTTGAAAATGGAACTTATCGTAAAACGATACAAAAATAAAAGCGCTACATCGTAGATAAACTGCCGTAGCTTAACTTTTAATTAAAATAAATCGTTTTAATTACCCTTGTTGAAAAATAAACATCTTCATCTTTCATTTAAGCCTAATCACATCCATTTATCTAATTTAGAACGACTACTACAATAGTTTAAAGATGGAACTTATCGCAAAACGATACAAAAATCACAGCGCTACATCGTAGATCAACTGCCATAGCTTAGCTTCTAATTAAAATAAATCGTTTTAATTACCCTTGTTGGAAAATATACATCTTCATCTATCATTTAAGCCTAATTACATCCATTTATCTAATTTAAAACAACTACAACACTGTTTAAAGATGGAACTTATCGTAAAACTATTCAAAAATCAAAGCGCTACATTGTAGGTAAACTACCGTAGCTTAGCGCCTAATTAAAATAAATCGTTTTAATGATCCTTTTTTGAAAATATACATCTTCAGTTATCATTTAAGCCTAATTACATCCATTTATTTTATTTAAAATGACTGCTGCACCAGTTTAAAGATTGAACTTATCGTAAAACGACCCAAAAATCAAAGCGCTACAATGTAGATAAATTGTAGTAGCTTAGATTCAAATTAAAATAAACCGTTTTAATTACCCTTGCTGCAAAATATAAATCGTCACCTTTCATTTAAGCCCGGTTATGTTAGTGGGTCTTAATTAGAACTAACATTGCAGCTGTTTAAAGTCAGGAATTATAATACACATGTGCGCTGTTCTATCTGTAGCATACATAAATGGCCTAATAGACCTTAAATGACGAATTTCGGCCAGCAGGGTTAATTTTACGAACAATATGCGTAGATCTTTTTCTGAAGGAAATTTTATTCTGAACACAATTGGTACCAGGTTTGTTTTCAATCAGTTGAACGGTTTAGGCGCTAGAAGCAAAAATATGTTTTTTGGTCGCCATTTTTGGACGCCATCTTGAATTCCGGGCTTGGGAGGAGAAATTCGACTTGGCACCAGGCAGATTTTAGATTCAGCATACCAAAATTAAGGTATAACCGCCCGGTGCCCAAATGTCTCAACATTTGCCGTTAAAGTTATTTTTTGGGTTTTTTCTTCCAGTCTAAATCTGTTGGTTTTTCATTCTTTGGCATGACTAGCCCTCACTGTTACAGGCTTCAATCAACTCTATAGTTGCATAACAATCCACGCGACTTGCCGGTACGACAACAAGAGAAACAATGGGGAGTAGGCGTGGAGGAGGAAGCGGGATGGAGGGACCGAATGTGATACGAGGAGCGAGAATGACATCAAAAAATTGCATAAATTAAGGAAAAATTGTATGCAAATGATGAAATAAAGGATGCCGATTGGTTAGATAGGTAAGAGGGGCTTCCCCACCAGTTAATACAGCGCGGAGTGATTCTATGAATTTGAACAGTTTTTCCATATATAAAAGCTTTCGTCACAAACCCCTCCTTCCACGTATTCGTCACAAACCCCTCCTTCCATGTATTCGCCACAAATGATATGCAAAAAAATTGTATAGAGCAATATGAAAATATATTCACATATTCATGTATTTATAACTAATGCAGTCCAATGGACCACACCTTCGCCAAGCATGGACCCGTTCGTTTCGCTTATGGCCAACTACACAACTACTGCAATAAGCATTCTAGAAGCTAGCAGAAGTTCCACAAAACTTGACGTGGAATGTTTTTCACGTGATACTCAGTGAAGTGTGACATAAAAAATGCACCACCTAGAAATTTTATAAAACAAGTTTTTAGTTTAAGACTGAAAGAACAGTTTTCTGGATTTAAAATGTCATTGATATGCTTATTGCTATGTCCAATTTACTGGAAATATCTCTAAAACAAACTCTGCCACCAAATGCTCGGGAGCAACAAGCAGCGAAAGGCCGATGCAATTTTACTTTAGAAACATAGCTACGACTGGGAAGGCGAAACGTGACCTACCGCAGCAAAGACAAACATGCTCGTAAGTGCAGCAGAAATGTTTGCAATAACCATAAGAAAATTATCTATACTCATTGCAGCTATGATGAGAATATTGTTCATTAGACAAATATTGAAATCTTCTTCCCCTCCTAGTCTTCAAAAAGTATGTCAAGTACTTTTTATATTCAACTGAAGTATGTAAAGTAAAACGTAAAATCTTTCTGAAACTTGTTCTTTATTGCTTGTTCCTAAAAGTCTTTTTTTTTAAATCCCCATCCTTAGTGTGAACATGCAAATAGCTTGTTGATTTTTTGTGTAGTCCCCTTGGCCATCTACAGACCGAAAAAGGGTTTGACCACGGTACGGTTAAATCCTTTTCACTATTTTTTTTTTAACTCTTAAGGCTTCGATGAAAGGCAAAATTCAGGCGAATGAATGCATGTTACTGACAGCTTGAAAGGCAACTACGAATTAGCCTTACTCACACTTAGGGGTGTGCGAGTAGAATAATTTTAATTCTAGTTGAGCACAGTTTGCAACAGAAGAATCGTATCGAGCCGAGTTAGCGAATATGGTTAACACTTATTTTGTGTCTTTTTTATTAGTTAGCGTAATAACTAAGATACTGCTTAATGGACTGTGCAGGTCAATGTCTACAACTAGTTTTCCAGTTTTTAGGATATAACTTTAAAATGGTTTGAGCTAGTGGCTTCTAATGTGCACCAACGGAAAGCTCTCGTCGAGATGATGAATTTGGTATGAATTTGAACGTCAAAATCGGTCAAAAATTGGCGAAATTATTGCATTTTTACCGGATTCGAGTTTGTTTGGGACAAATCGAGTAAGAGTTTGAGCAGATAGGACACTCGACTCGAAACTTTCGAGGCTCACACACCCCTACTCACACTACCAAGTTATGCATAGGCAGTTAGGCTGTACAGTTACCAACTTTACCTATCCGATACCAATACCGTTTTAAAAATTTTTCTGATCCAGTGCCAACAAAGATATCCAAAATGTACCAATACAGAGTTTTCTACTGGAGTCAATTTTAAGTCCATAGCTCTCTGGCTCAAGTCATTCTCAAGTTATTTAATAAACTTCTAAAATAACTTTTCCTTTTTTTGCACTTTAAAAATAAACAAAAATTCACAAACGAAGTCACAAAACTGAAATTTTTCGTAAGCATTGTACTTGCTGTCCCGAGTCAAACTGGTAAAGCTATGGCATGCAAAAAACTTGTTGGACTTACGAGCAAGATTGCAAATTGAAGCATCAGGTATCCAGACATTTTACTTTTATTTTTTACTTAACTGACCACATTTCATTAACACGCAAAGCTCAAATTTTGAAGAGCATATAGCCAGCCTTCAAAATTACAAAATTTTGCACATACCTTATTTATGTAATTTAGTACTCAATTTTTACAGTTTTTGACAAATAACTTCTTAGTGAGTTAGGTTAGAGGCTTGAAGTTTACACTACTGAAAAACTTGTCTCGAGCCGGTTACAATGTCAAAATTGAATGTCAAATTCGGTCAACATTTAGCGAAAATATGGTTTGTGATGGCTGCACCAAGATTCAGATAAAATAAATTTGACCCGCGATAATTTAAGGCACCCGTATCCGCCTGTAAACTAAATGTTTTAACTTTGCATGATGTATAAAGTTGGCGTAGCTCTCAGTTTTTCCAAAAAACACAAATATATCCACAATTGGTATCTTATTGTACGGTAAATAGCTGTAAGAATGCAGCCCCAATAGCTAAGGTTGTCCAACAGCCGTCCAACGCTGGCATCGAAGGGTGAAATGGCTAATATTGAAAGAAAATAACCAGAAAGTAAAGAGCATGAATTGACAATACCCTGTTTTCGCAATACATCTTGGCTTTTACCATCTTCATTTAAAATTAAGGAAATATAATTTTGTTCCCTAACAACCAGACGAATTCGAACATTTTGACAATCCAGCAGATCCATTTCAATTTCCATATGATACTTTATCAAGGAAATAAAGATGAAAATTCACGTAGTGAGTGCAGAAATACAAAAAAAGGTTGACTGACACTAATGTAATTTTAGGTTGGCTTACTTCAGCACTGAATCCAAATTTCCAACCTAAGCCATTAGATGATGACACTGTGTTAACCGAGTGGATTGATTGCATGTCACTTCTTGTAATAAGGAAGAATTTTCCAAAGAGCAATCTCCACAGTACACTGCAAAGTTGCTTAAGGGGTAAATATAGGAATTTCGTGTAAAGCTCTTACTGTCAAGACAAACTTTGTAGACTAAGTTCTGTGTTGACGAAAATGTTTAAGAAGCCCATGATGGACCCCGAGCAAACCTCCTGCCGAATTCGTACACAAGTTTTGCGTCACCTCAACAAGTTGGAATTCAAGATGTCTCCTGAAAGGCAGGCCTAGCAGCTGATTATTCAACAGATGACGAGCAAGATCACGCTGTACTTCGCGCATATGGGGAATGGTCTCCAGTAGCACTTCTGAGAAGATTGAATCCTAGCATTCACGTGTACGCTTTCTCGAGGCAAGACACCGAATCACAGAAGACTGCAGACAAGAAGCCGCAGCACCTATCGAGACGAGAAGGTGTAACCTTCACTCCACCTCAAAGATCTCAAAGCTCCGAGTAACAGTCTAAAAATACTAAAAAAAAGCTTTTTTTTATGGAGCTTATCCTCCTGCTAAGACTCTTTATAAAAAAAGGATTTCCACCGTACAACCAGAAGGTGGCCAACTAAATAGTTTAAAATTGATCTGCACAGGGAGAAGTTCCTTATTCAGAAGTTTGGTATATCGGGAGTCCTCAGTAGCATCGGTATTGGAACAGTCTATCGTCAAGAGGCAAACAAGAACAGCACAAATACTTACATTCAGTAATAAAAAAGTTGAGCATAGTCAACATAATGGTGTGTCCGCTGAACATGTAATCTCCGCATGTACGGACACCTTGAATGGACATGCCTGCTCCCTTCCAAATGGCAAAGGCTTGATACAATGTGGCCCAAAAATCGCCCTCAGGCTAGTAAAGAAAGAAAACAGCAAGATTAATTTGTTTCAGCTTATACAGATAAACATGCTAACTCTCAAACCAACTATTAGGTCCTTGTCCAACCAAGTCCTTGTTTGGTAAATGAGTATACATTTTTTAAACTGATTGTGAAATACCATTTAAGCAAAACGAGCTTGTCGGCGTTTAAAACCTAACTAATGTGCATCTTTGGGGCCATTCAAAAGCTATGTGGCCGTTTTTTAAGCCATTTTTAACCCCACCTCCCCCCTGTGTGGGCCAGTCTTGGACCCCCCCTCCAAAAAAAACCACGTGGCTCATAGCCACTTACCCCCCCCCCCCAACTTAAAAAAAAACTTAATGTGTTTTGGACAATGCGGTACCACTTCATATAAAATTTGTGTTATTGTGCCGTACCAAATTTGATGAACTGATAGTGGCCGACATGAATAACCCAATGATAGGTACCCCCATACTCCACTTTCGCTTTGACTGCTAAAGTGCCATTTAAACTGTAGACACAACTTTTTCCTCCTGTGTGCAGGACGACTTTGGAACTCTCTTCCATCAGAGGTCGTTTAGACTGATAACATGATTTTTAAAACCAGATTTTTAGCTCATAGTATTGATGAATGTACGATTTTTAACTCTCGCTTTGGACGGTCGTTTTATTCAACGACTTTTTTACAGTGGATGTGATGTAAGTGGCGATTCAGTTTGTCCTGACATTTCCCTTCCATTAATGGATGAATTTTATTATTATTATTATTAAATATTTTAACGAAATTTTTTTTGGCTATCTGCAACGGCCGCTAGAATAAACCTCATCCGAGATTTGTACCTGGGACGGAAAGTAGAAAATTGTAGCCTAATACGTTCATTATTACGTACGCCATCACTGCATTAAATTGTCCCAGTGAAGCACTTGATGCTAGCCACACACTATTTAGATGAATTTAGTATGAGGCAAGGAAACACAGTATTACGGTGGTGAAGATTTCTATGACAAGCCGCTGTATTTTTCACCAATATTCGGGAAATGGAGTTCGGTTGACTGGGGCCCAGGCGTTAGTAGATGCATGGATTTATATAATATCACACTGCGTGTTAAGCTCCATGGTCGATGTACGAACAACATAAAAACGATGCAAGGCTGAGTGAGATGGTATGCACAGAAACTCTTGTACGGTAAATGCACCAATCCATTGGAGATAATGGCATTCCCTTCAATTCAGTGGCACGTGGTTCGTTTGGAAACCCCCCTTCCCCCCATTGTGGTTACTTGTGGCCGAAAGACCCCCCCCCCACCCCTTGGCCGACCACATGGTTTTTGAATGGCCCTAAGATCAGTACATGTCTGAAAATTTCACATCATTTACTCTGAAACTTGTACATTTATCAACTTACTAGCGGAGTAGCTCGCTTCGCTCGCTCATTCCGCGTCGTCTCGCTCCCCCCCCTCCGTCTGCCCCGCTCCCCATTTAATTTGCCGTTCGGTCGGTAGATGGCATCGTATGTTCGCGCTGCTGGCCGTTCGTTCCGGGCGCAGCTACTATCTCAGCGGGGCTTGGCTGCTACTCTTATAATTTGCCGTTCCGTCAGTAGATGGCGGAGATGGCATCGTATGGAGCTGCTGCGCTGCCGGTGGCTGCTGCCGATGGCTGCGTTGCGGACTTGTGCGGACTTGTGTAATTATATATATATAGATATATCAGTACATGTGTGCAGCGTCGACCTGAATCACTGTTTGGAAGTTGGACCCGCTAGCCAACATGCTGCGAGTCAACAAATTGATAGACATGAGTGGCATATGTCTGCTTATAGCATGGCCACGTGACCATACCCAGACCATACTATAGAGCTCCAAGATTGTACTTCAGTGAATATCACAAAACACTTAAGCCCAGTTCACACCCTAATTTGATGAATAGAATCTTCGATTAAATCGCTACGTGCAAACGATTGTGCCCTGGTGCTTTGGCAAACTTCAGTTTAGGGTTTTTGCTTCTAGTCTCGCTTTTTGATCACAGGGGAGTTCCCTTATATGGTCGCGGTAATGGCGCTGGCAGGATGCTGTGTAATGCTTTTAACAAACCACAGTAATGTTAGTCACCAACACAATGCCTCCCCCCCCCTCCCCCCACAATCATATACGAGAAGTTACAGAAACCACGGTCACCTTTTGTCTAAAATACAGCATTATCCTTATAATTTCCAGGTATGTTTGCGTTTCTCTGAGGCCTTTAACCACTCTGGCTGCGGAGGAACTGGGCTTCGTTGGCTCCCAAAATACAATGGCCCGCACGGCTCCATGCGGAGTTGAGGACAACCATGCTAATTCATGTCACCCAGTGGCCAAACGTGCCACCCAGTGCCATCATACAAACAATGCTGTCCACTTGGCACAAAACACACTTTGCAGGCAACCTTTACCAATGTCGGTCACCACTGGCCAAATAGCGAGGGAAATTCAGCGTCTTGATTTTTAGCATTACTCGCCAAAATAGCGACCGATTAACAAACCCAGATGCTTAAAGTGTCATATATCGAGAACTGTGCTAGTTAGAAACGTGTGGTTTGTGGCATTGCAAGCAGAATTACAAGGGCTATCCAACCAAGCATGCAATACTGTTACTAGCCTCCTTACCAGATGGGAGACTTAGTTTAATGTAAACAATAGGCTATTTAAGTAGCAGCACAAAGACAAATAGTTTATACATAAATACAGATGCAAACCTATTTGTGATGCCTGTTGGACTTGTATGTCGGATAGCCTGAGCGGTGAATTGAACCCACGACCTTTGAAACCAAATGCCAAGGTACCACCGCTGAGCTATACTGACACGGTCCAAAGGAAACTTCCACAGGCAGCATTTAACACGCACATATACAAATAAACATACACCTGCCTATCGCCACTGGAGGGATGCTTATTTGCTGCACCACACTCAAGTGAAACAAATGGAATACACAAATCAAGCGTGAAATAAGTATAAGTAGGACGGAAAGCCGACAGCTCAACAAGAGCCAAATAAATACAGATGCAGACCTATTTACGTTGCCTTTTGGACTTATAATTATGTCCGACTGCCTGAGCGGGGAATCGACCCCCATGAAGTTTAAAACCAAAGGACAAGGTTCTACCACTGAGCCATACTGACACGGTCAAAAGAAAACTTCCATAGGCAGGATTTAACATGACACGTACACTTTCCAATCACCAATGGAGGGACTTTATTGATTTGTGTGTTCCATTCGTTTCATTTGGAGTGTGGAGCGGCAAATAAGCGTCCCTCCAGTGGCGATTAGAAATTATGTTTATACATAAATGTGCATGTTAAATGCTGCCTACGGACGTTTCCTTTTGGCAGTGTCACTACGGCTTAGCGGTAGGACCCTGGCCTTGGTTTCAAACGTCGTGGGGGTTCTATTCCTGCTCAGGCAGTCTGACATCCAAGTTCAAAAGGCAACGTAAATATATTCGCATCTGTATTTATTTGACTCTTCTTGAGCCATCGGATTTCCGTCCTGCATTTTTTCTACTTGGTGAGGGATTACTGGACAATGGTGAGTGAATTTAAAGTATACGAGCTAAATCAGATACATTATCGTCAAAGTAAAACGATGATGCATTCCACAATAATATAAAACTTATATTCATTATCGTAAAACATACAAGTTACAGCACTTGAAATTTACTTTTCATATTTTTCTTTAATTGAAATCTTGACGCTAATGTACACATTTTTTTTTTAAATTTACACGTCTATAATTTAGCTAATGCAGGACTACCAAAGAATTCTTTTCTTACACTGCAAAAAGAGACTTGTTACTTACTCGGGCTCTGCACTCGAGGTGGCGCCCCGGCACCGAGAGTGAAGTTATCAACATAGTAACACACCTAAGAAGGAAAACAGAACCAAGAAGCGAAAACATTCGCCGCAAGAGTATGAACCTGAAACAAAAGTTCAACATTTATATCACATCAACACAAATACAACTACTTGCCTACGAGCCAAGTTTATTCAAAATAAAAACAAAACAAAAAGAAAAAGCAGCTTCAAATGGTCAAGAGGGACACACAGATTTGTACATAATGCACCCCCTCCCCCTTCGGTTTTCTGCTTTTGTAAATTTTGATTGCCTTGGGGTGAATTAGCAGGCCTACACGATGTCACTTGCCTAATTTTGGTGAATAGCCATACAATTTGAATGGTGTACGCACTACGCAGTTTTTCAGATATTAGTTTTAAAATCTGTACGATTGATCCCAGGCCTACATGAAATAACAAAAGTTTAAAACTTGCCTAAACTGAGTTAACTTGATAAAGTCTGCACAACGGATATCAATTGTTCTTATTTTTATTTAGGAATGCAGGTTTTTTGGATATTAGTTTTAAAATCCGTGTAACACCGATCCCAGCCCTAAACGAAATAGCAAAAATGTTTAAAACTTGTTTAAACCGAGTTAAGTTAATAAAGTATGTGCAACGAATATCAATCTTCTTTTTTGTTCGTTTAGAACTACAAAATAGGACCAAGACTTTGATATAAACAAAACTGCCACCAAAGAGGCAACTGCTAAAAAATAGGCTCGTATGAATAGCTTCTTTAAGACACTTGGTCAAACCCATATTCTTACCTGTGTTTATGAAAGACGAGGATAAGAAACCACATAATCCCTAACGTACAGCCAGAAATTTCACACATGTCAAAAGCCCACGGAATGCGTGGCACATTGTCCAAAAATATGTCCGGAAGAGGCGGATATTTGTCCATGTCAGGCACGCGGTCGTGGACTATCACCATCACAATGGCAGTGATCCAAGTCACAAGAAAAAAATACAGTACACTAACTGCTGTCTTCCATACTTCTGGCTCCAATTTACGACTTGTGCGTTCTAGGGATTCGCTTTCTTCTACGTCGGATGGCTGCCTGTCTGAAGACTGAGATTCATAACTGTTACGGCGATGCCTCCTTCTTGGAACTGTCAAATTTTGGGGTGACGAAGCATTTAAGTTGTCTAATGCCACACCAAGGTGCTGGAGTTCGGTGGCATGGATTACCTGCAGCTGACGTATACATATCATCAAACGTTTGACATCCCCTAAAGTCTAAAAGAAAAAGAAAGGAAAGTATAAATCCCAAGATTGATATGTAGAAACTTAAAAGATTCTTTTACCACAACAACTTTAAATATACACAAATTTGCTTTAAGATGGCGGTACGTTCTTAAACTACTGAAATTGCTTACGATGGAGTTTTTTTTTTTCCGGTATTGACATAAGACATCACTTATTTTATTTACCACATGACTGTATGGCTATTAAATGGTAAAACCTTCACAATGAAATCTTGGCCTTACTCTCTTTGAGAGGGACCAAGTCACAACGTAAACCACACATTTCAAAAACTGTTACAGGACGTGCAGACATCGACATACACATCAAAGTAAAACATCAAATGCTTGTATTGTTTCACTCTCATTACTAGCCCCATGAATTTGTATAACAGTCGTTGGGGAAGGTGGGAACGCGATTGTAATTGCAGCTAGATGTGAATGACCCATCCCTCTTGAAAACAGTAGTTAGTACAAGATGAACCAGCTCTACAAGTTTTGTGAATGGGCCATAAAACTATGAAACTCTTTACACAAATCCTAATGGCCACCCCTGCAGCAGAATTTTCTGCCACTGTCTGCAACATCAACTGTTGGAAAATATTGTCTTTATCGTACGATTACCCACTTGTCTACTGATTTCTACTGGTAACTTTTCAGTGCTTTAACCTACTGATTTGACTGTTGCAAGTACGGAAAGGCCTTATCGAGACAATTAAAATGGTGTATAGGGTCAAGATGCATACTCTGGAATGTAGCAGACGACATTTACTTACAGAGGACAAACATGCAAGATTTCAGAAAGACATGAATGTTATGAACTCTTAGTGAATTTTTGATAGTCAATTCTGCTGTGGATGGAAAAACCTAGCAGACTATCTTCTTCAGGCTCGCAAAAAACTTCAAACACAACCACTCATTTACAGTCTATTCGCTTCGAAATTGGCGTTAACTTGGCCTCCTATATTTACAAGCCAAGTTTATTACTTGTAATTATTGGAAGTCAAGTTAACGCCAATTTCGAAGCGAATGGACTGTAAATAAGTGGTAACTAAAACATAGATCACAAGGGCATACACATTTTGAGGCACGGGCACCCTTTATCCCGAAGGCAATGTTTTTTTAACCCCAGATGCCTTTTTTCCCTGCCATTGCTTCAGGGAGGCTGGGAGAAGGAGGGGGAGCGACAACAAAACGAGGTCTGCAAAGTACAAGCAACTGCCCAAGAAAAGACGTCAAAAGTGTGTTCAATTATTTTACCTTTTCTTCAAGTATGCCCCACCCCCTTCCCTTTTGATCACATTTTTTTGTCATATCAATATCAAAACTTATTAGCGTTTCGTAGTCTGCATAAAACAATTCAAGTAAGTTGTAGTATACCTATTTCATTGTATACCATTTAATTTTTTTTTTTGCTGGAAGCTTGAAATTCAGCCGTGACAAAGACTTTTTTTGAGCATTAGAAATTGGTATATTGTATATTGGTAGCGCCAGAGTCACTGCGGTGGCGACTCGACTAAGATAATAAAATTTCTGGCCAGCAACAATAATTCAAGGCAACTCCAAGAGCTGACTGCCAGTTATTTGGTCCAAAGCCCCATAGGAATAACCCCGACCTAACTCGCACCACTTGGGAAGGGTATAAGTTTGTCTGTTTAAAGGGGAAAAAACATAATTTCACACAGTCCGCGGGAGTCTGTCTTATTTTTTTGGGAAGGGGAGGAGGCAGATTACGTATGGTACTCGCCTGTAACCTTAAAATTCCAGGACTATTCCAGGATTTTTCAAGCACTGGTCTATGAAAATTCAGGTTAGAAATTAGTAATTAGGATAAAATGAGACAATTAAAACATAAATTTCTTAAATATGAAATCTTCTCAACACCGTGGCAAGATGTTACAGATTTTATCCTATTAAATGACACTGCTGAAATGCACTAACAATGGAGTTGCAATTTTTTGTTATTTTTTAGGTTTAAATGTAAGTTGTAGACTAAAGTCTGATATGGAAAACAGAAACCAGATTCTGTTATGGAAATTTCCAGGACTTAAGAGATTTTTCGAGATATTCCAGGAATTTTCCAGGCCTGGAATTTCATTTTTATTTTTCTGGACATTTCCAAGTTTTCAAAGACTGGTACGAACCACGATAGTAGATATAACTGAAAAAGATTTAGGGCCATTCTAGTATGTCACCACAAGCCACGAAGAAACCGAAACGTATATGGAAAATCTTCCGTAACCTGGTAACGTGGTTACCAGGACGGTTGAGGGACCAGAGGGACGGTCAAGGGAGAAAATTGACGTTAAAATGGTAACTACTGTATGAAGCTGCGACGCTTTGGGCAAGTTTCCGGGACACTTCAGTTTGGTTACCGGGACGCTTCAGGTTGGTTACCGGGACGCCATGGAATATTTTCCATACATGCCGAACCACAAACATCATGTGCCATTTTTGCGTTTTCCTGGCTCACGAAATGAAAGCAAATATTGAACAGCACTAGGTCTCATGTGCTTTGTGCAGGGTTTGTTACAAATTTTCCAAATTATTTTTAACATTTTAACTAACGAGGAAAAGAGTTTGAGGTTTCATTTTTACAAATATTACTTCATTCTAAATCAGCCGACAAAAAGGGAACTAATGAAATGGCCTTCCGATATTTGATCCACCAGTGCATGCCACTAAAGTCAATGCGTAGGGCTGCTAACTTTGCACGCTATTACATTTCCAGTAAATTTCCACCAAACAATAAGGCAGCAACAGAATAGGGCGTTACACTGTCCCTTATGCTCACTGCTACCCATGGATTGCAGCGGATCAATAGCCTGATCTACTACAAAGAATCGCGTGCTCTCTAATCCGACATTGTGGGAGTGACATTTTCATGCAAATAAACATACGCTGGAACGACAGCATGCAAACAACGGAATGCATTTGGCTTCAATTGACTTTGATGCAAAGGATTACTGTATAACGTTAAGGCTTTGCTGAAGTAGTATGTCGGGTTATTTTGAAATCGCCCACAGACTTTTTGCCCAAAAAGCAAATTCCATCACGTATAACACGACTAGCCTACACGTGACCGGGAAAAGTCCTTCACTCACTGACTGACTTGTCAAAAGGGAGTGTTTGAAGATAAAATCAATGATTTAAATATAAAAACAAAATGCACAACAAAGTCTTGTAGGGACGTCGAAACAGAGCTAGTTTTACAGTAACACTTCATGCTTCTGTAAAATTCCAATAGTCTAATTTTACCAATTAAAAAAAATTTAATCATGTGCAATCTTTATTAAAAAAATCGAGTTGTCGCGTAGGATGGACGGCAACGAGACGGCCACAAGACGGCCGCAAGTAATTGATAGAGCACATATCCGTTTACATTGTTGGTCCCTCGCCCTTTTTCTTTGCTACCGTGGGAAGAATGAGCCCGCTCGCCCTCTTGCTGATTGTGGAAGCTTCGTTTGTTTAATCCTCCCTTACAATGTCTCCAATGCCTATTTATTTATTTCACGTGTACAAAGGCGTATTTATTTATTTCCGGTATACAAAGCCAATATGGGTGTAGGGTGTATTTATTTCACATGTACAAACGCGTATTCTAACCATTTTTGCAGGAAAGAATCATATGGAATGTAAGTATATGGACTCCGGAACAAGGGATACGCTGAATGAGCGAAAGGAAGCAAACGAACAAAACCGTTTCCTAGCCAGGGTACGCAAAAACACAAAGACGGGATACACGCATTCCGTAACAAACACATGAGGAAGGAAATCGTCCCAGTGTTTTTAACGGTGCATCAAACACCACCCGTGCGTAGCACGGGCTTCCGCTAGTTGTTAATAGACAGCTGTATCCGTGTATGCCAAAGAGGGACCAACATTCATCGTTTACATCACAAAATTCAGTTACCAAACGCAAGCAAATGTATCCTGTTCTGTGCCTCCTTTTGATTGTGTATTTAAAATATTTACCTTTTTTTCTATTCAAACCCCTCCCCCCCACACCTTTAACTAATCGTTAAAGACCTTTTTCTCTCGTTTGAATGTAACTAAATTTTATTTATCTACAACCCGACAGTGTGAATGAGTGACAACGGCAAAAAGGTTGAAAATAAAAGGTTTATTACTGCAAAATAAACAAAAATATGTGTCATAAATGAGATTAGCTTTGCTGACGTCACTCTGAACAGAGCAGCCCACCTAGGCCATGCGTCTAAGGCGGGAAGCCAGCAGGGGATGAGGATACGCAGCATCCAGCATTCAACAAAACGTAAAAACGAATTTAACTTCAGTTCGCTCACTTTCACTTTGCCGAGACCACCTAATCTCGTTTTTACGTTTTGTTGAATTTGGCGTTTCACAGTATAATGTTCCATAACGACGTTTTTAGAAGCATCCAGCATGCCAGTCAGCTAAGTATCGTATGGCTGAGAGGATGCTTAGAGGCCGGATTGGAGTTGTAGTCCACTTTTTTAATCGAAGTGTCCACTTGAAAAAGTAAGCTGTCAGGAAACAAGTGCAACGTCACAATGCAACGGGTGCTGCGATCATACAGGGTGGTCCACAAAAAACTGACGACCCTAAAAGTTTTTAAAGTCAAATCCGGAGAAAAAAAAAGTAAAATCGGACCTTGTTTTTTTTGGATAGAACGTACAATTCTGAATCGAATAATGTGGTCCCCAACACTTTTTTCTGCCATGTAAAAAAAATAAAAAATCCCTAGTTAGCACCCATCAGAACCAGGAGAAGATAGCTATCAATTCTAATGAAACAGGAAGAGTTCTGAAAGTTGAAAATGACCTCCAAACTTTCATACAGTTCAACTCAGGTAACCATTACGTGACGGGCCAAGTACAACATGCAGAAAACGGTGGGGGGGGGGGGGGGGGGGGGGGGGGGGGGGGGGGGGGGGGGG